>JARKHS020016418.1:0-12929 GCA_030143305.2 Amblyomma americanum | reverse complement strand
CACGAAATATGCCGCAGCGAACATTTAAGCTGCAGTGCTGTTACAATGCATTCGTCCCGTCCATTTTTACGTAAGAACACTTAATAGCTCTAACACTAGTACGGCCACTTCACCGTCGCCCGATTATGACCTACGCGAATGGCAATCACAATTGCTCTGATGAAAATAATGCAAAGCAGTGCTGCCAGTCGTTCCTTATTGCTGAGAACATGTCAGTGCTTTCCACATCCGCATGAACATTAAATGTGCGGCGAATAGGCCTCAGATCTTAGCTCATATGCTTACACTCACATCGGCGCTGTTACGCAAAACATTTCTCCTCCCCACCCCAACATTAGTCTTCAAAGCGCCAAGCTTTGGAGTGTGATCTTCCTTTCTCTCTATGGTCGCCAGGTGGGTTTTCCGAGGTAGAAACGAGACGACTGCCGGCCGCCTATAAAGCGTTGCTGTTATTACTACAGGAAGAAAAAACTAGAAATAAGCAGAAAATAGCACCAAACGCTAATTTTGTGGAAGGTATTACACGATGTAATGAGAATGGTCATCAGTTGGACATCTCCAGCAAGCGCTGTTACTTGCCTACAGAAACCAACAAAGGAGACCACCGCACCAGCATACACAACAAGGCTTACAACACAGCCTTAAACGCAAACTACTTCATGGAGAGGTTTAAACCAAGGCAACGGCGAAAAAAAAATCTAAATGAAAGGTGTGCTTTAGGAAGTTCCGGTAATTTTAAGTGTACAGACTTCTCGAGGTGTGCGCTTGGATTTTTACTAATTCTAACTGACTCTATTCTGTACCAAGCGTATTACTGGCATCGGTGGACTTCGAGCCTCTCGTCTAACTGCACGCTAAACGAACTATAATTTCAATTTTAACGCTGCACGCAGTTTCCCATTCCTTGTTAGATCTGCAGTCTGAATTTTCAAAACTGAGAAGTCCGCTTCTATTCAGTTCCATGCCTCTATTGCGCTTCGTTTCATACGTTTGAGTAAACGAAAACACGTCTTGACTGTTTGACGTTACTGGATCGTATAGCAATCTTGACTTCAACCATAGCATTGCGGAAAACAAGTTCTGATATTAACAACTCGCCGCTACACAGAAACTGTAGCTCGCAGCTTCACAGTTCAGACTTGATAACACTTCATTTCTCTAGTCTGCATTGTAAAGTACGGATAATTTAAGAAATGAATTTCTCTAACCTAGTAAGCAAATTTGAGGGCAAGTGACACACATGCATAGAAAATTGACGGAGTCTTTGTCCTGTCAACAAGGAACGAAAAAGTTAAATATATGTGCTCAGTAACTCATGAGACACAAAGCCAAGAACAAGTTCGGTCGCTATAATTCGTGTGGACGCTTGTGCTTTGATTTAACGAAGGCAAGACATTCTAGCATTCGGTGTGTTCGCTTATTTTATGTTTTCGTTTGTCAAATTGTAACAGAGAGAAGTTCGTCGCTTCAACCGCTCACTTAACACTGTGCCACACCAGATTACTGCGCGCAGTGGACGCTTGTGTGCCCAAACAGTAAGGCTTAATATAAAAGAAAGGCGTAAATAAAACAATGGTGAATGTTACACAAGAGCCACTGACTTATTTCGCTACAACTTTCACCTGAACTGTAGTCGTTTAAAAGTTGGTATACATATGAGCCCGTAGGATACGGATGCCATCATAGTCACTTGCATTGCGGTATTGTTTGGAATCACATTTTTGTTAGCAAGTACTTGCGATGCACACTGGGTACTCCTTGACTCTAATTTATTTACCGTTTGACATAGCTCGAACCACTTTGTGTCTACGAAGTAGTTCAGCTTGCTTCAGAGTTCCCATCCGATTGGTCCTTATGTTGCCCCTATCTTGGCTTTGTCTAATTTCAACAAGCCGCATCTTGCGCAACCTTAATAGCATTGTTAATTGTACTCGCTTCTTCCACCGCCATATCTCGAAATATATGTTCGGTGCAGAGAAATAATATGCTGGTCGGCAAGTTGGCTAGCATGCGCGGGGGGGGGGGATTCTTTAATGACGACAATATTTGTACTGATGCTTTTAATTTTTTACTTTCTAGGATACTCAAAATTTCGCAGATTTCAGCGACGGCAGGAAACACGCTACTAGGTTCTCACTCAACACAGCTTCTTCAAGTAACTTCCTATTCAACTGCTTCCGTCTGAACTTTCATAATGTGGACCCCAGTTTGAGCTCAAATATTTTAAAGCGAAAGCTTTACTGGCCGCGAACTCGCGATTTTGCCGTGGCGGTGCTCCGAGGAGGCACATGACGTCACAACGCGGGCCTCGCCGCGGATACTTCACTCTCTCTCGCTTCCTAGTCACTACTGCGCATGCGCCACTAGTAGCACCGAGCCACAGGTGTTCCGCCGCTGCGCAGCGCCGCACCTTTCCTCAAAATCCATCTTTCAGTTTTCAGTTTTATCTTTCTTTTTTCCCTCTCTTCTTTATCCCTTCCTTTACGACGCGGTTCGGGTGTCCACCGAGATATGTGAGACAGTTACTGTGCCATTTTCTTTCCTCAAAAACCAAACAAAACAAGTGAAGCGACGGCGTTCATATAGTTCAGAGGCGTCAGTTCATTCTCACGAAAGGAAAGGCGCACAACCGGCTGCGCGGACCAGTGGAAATTAATAAGAGTAATAATAACTGGTTTTTGGCGAAAGGAAATGGCGCAGTATCTGTCTCATATATCGTTGGACACATGAACCGCGCCGTAAGGGAAGGGTAAAGGAGGGAGTGAAAGAAGAAAGGAAGAAAGAGGTGGGGGGAAGTGGAGGGCTCTGGAATAATTTTCACCACCTGGGAATGTTTAACCTGCACTGACATCGCAGAGCACACATGCGCCTTAGCGTTTTGCCTCGATAAAAACGCAGCCGCCGCGGTCGGGTTCGAACCCGGGAACTCCGGATCAGTAGCCGAGTGCCCTAACCACTGAGCCACCGCGGCGGGTAACAGTGGAGACCTCAATCTCGCTATCTTGTACGTGGCGTTGGTGTCCAACTGCAAAATCCTGCTTTGATTGCGTTCCGCACACTGGATAGGCAGCGCGCCCTCGCTCCCACCCTGGTAGGTGGCATGCAGTTAATGGTTGATCGCGAGAGATTGATCACCAAATTAACGCTGCGGCCTAGCTATTGCTGCAGTGCCGCATGTCAGCCACAACGCTGTCAGCGCTAATGCATTCAGGCCACATCTCTCTCACCACCGCCACATGTATCAAAGCACGAATGAGGCATCCGCTTATCCAGGGAGCCAGTTATTGCCCTTCCTTCCTCAAAGCCACCGCCGTCTAGAACATTGTGAACGCCAACGCCAATGAACACAGTTAACGCCGACATCTTTCGCTTTGTATATCCAGGATTAGCTGAGCTAATCCACATTAATTTTTTTGCATTTTGTGATGACCCCCATAATGCGCAGGTCCACACGGGACGGAGAGGCAAAGAGACACCGTATGGCTCAGTTTAAACAAACAGGTATATTCAATAATTACACATGATTAAGATTATACATCAGAGGCTGGGGCGTCCGAGCTTACGTGCCGACGACTTCATGGGGGCGATGGAGTGGCTCCGGAGTTGGGCTCGAGCGGTTGCTGGCAGAAGCTGCACGCCGTCGGGCTTCGGCACTGAAGGCCCTCTTGGCGAACGATGTCGTCCTCAGCGTGTATGCAGTAGAATTTCAATAGTCGTCCGTTTCTTCGAGGATGGTTCACAAACCCTTCCTCTAGTGTCGTTCGGCTTGGAAGATGAACAGGAGGCGAGCTTGTAGATGATGACAGCAGAGCATAATTTTACAACATACATATACAGAGAGTTAAACTGGAAAAAGCAGAACTGAATTTACAAAAGAACAAACTTTGCACTACTTTACTCATCGACCGGGCAGGTTAGTGCCTAAGTAGCATCACATTACATGCTAAGCATGGAGCCCCAGCTCAGACTCGACTGCATCCGTTTACATGTGCTTTTAAGCACTTGATTAACAAAGGACTAAGGGCGGTCATTTCCAGTGGCCCACCCAAAGCATCAATTCTCCAATCCAAAATAACATGCGAGATGGGGACAACCCCCTTGGGTTGGGCTTAGCCTCGAACCCAGAGTCTGTTAACAATACAAACTAAATAAACAACAAAAACGCCACCACTCTCTCTCAAGTGAGAGTATACACAGGCTCTCTCTTCGGAGCTAATTCACTAGCGCCAGTCTTTCCACATTCTTGGCGAGTACTGCCTGTCCGCCATGACAGGTGTCCGTCACGGCCCTTCTGGGAATGCGCTTTTGTTCGCGAGGCACGGCGGGAAGCTGTGGGTGCCTTCCCGGCGATAGCCCACGTCGAAAGGGGAAGGAGGGAAAGAATGTTGTCTTCGCGGTAGCGCATAGCGTCAGCTGTGGTACGGCGCGCTCTGGCCCGCTGACAGCTCCCTTGTCCTGGAATGTGCCCGGAAATTGGGGAGGATAAAGCCTGTTTCCCCGGGGCGGCGGCGGGTCTGGTTGTTCTGGTCGTCACTCAAAGAGCATGGCTGGGTAATTGATGATGCCGCTGTCACGGCGGCGGGTCCCTTCGTTCTGGTCGTCACTCAAGGAATGTACCTCGTAGCACACAAGGAATGTCACACTCGCTCACCCTCCAGAAGAATGTTCTCCGAACATTTGAGTCCCTGCAGCTCCCCTTGTCTTTCTGAATCGCCTCGCACAGTGCGTCCGACAAAACACTTTTCGCTGCACTCAACACCACTGCACAACACCAATGCCTCCGCTGTCATAACTGGCGTCTCCAGGGGCAGCACTGATCTTCTTTTACAGATAAACATGAAACTCAGCACCCAAGCCTCTCCTTTCTAGTCCAAACTGGACGAAATAAATTTACCACAGTTACAAAGGAGCTCCCACTTGTAGCACGATCACGGCACAGACAAAAATATAGATAACGAAAGGAAGTAGGGCAGGTTCTGCATGCGCTCCGCATGCTCTCCTGTGAAGGTGTTACTTAATGACAGAAAGGTTTAACTATTAACTCCGATAACTTAACACATACGCATATAGCAATGTTATGAGCTGCGGCATTACACAATTCTAACCAGTTCACAACTCCGCTCTGTTTACGCCATTAGTCCGACTTAGCTTTCCGATTTCGCAGCGGATATCGGCCTTCATGAGTCATACTAAGTAAGTCTGTGCCCCTTTGTCTGCTTTGGGACTCGCGAGGGCTCGTGGCAGGAGCCTCTCCTGGCGTTATCTGCGCGGCAACCTCGCGCGCTTCTTCTTCTAGCAATGCATGAAGTAAATCCGGTGGCATTCCGGCCGTCACCTCGGGCGCCTGCCGAACAAATGCAGGAGAGGGCGTTTCTTGCGAACTATCTGCGCGCTCCGCTTCACTTCTGTCCCCATCAAAATCCGCGCTTTCCCTTTCCTCATTTCGTGAATACTGAACCGGTGCCGACTTGAGGCGATTTGCGTGTATCCTTATCAAACGCCGGTTCACGTCTCGGACTCTGAAGTTTACCGGAGAAAGCTTCTCGACAACCTCGCACGGTCCTCTCCACTTCGTCTGGAACTTACGAGCTAGCCCAATCTGCCTTTGGCAGTTTTCAATGTACACGCTGTCCCCCACATCAAACGGCGCGTCTCTAGCACTGCGATCGTGCACCTCCTTCCTGCGCTTCGCCGCTTTCTTTAAGGACTCCTTTGCGATGTCCCTCGCCACTTGCAAGCGCGATTCTAGCTCAACCTTATAGTCGTCCAGTAAAGCGTATGGGACACGACGGGGGCCCTCTGGCACTTCACTAGGCTGGTCCGGGTCTCGGCCGTAGAGAAGAAAGAATGGCGATTTGCCCGTGCTCTCGTGTGCTGCGGAATTGTAGGCAAACATTGCATACGGGAGCCACAAGTCCCAGTCCCGCTGGTCGCGCGAAACAAAATGCGACAGGAACCCGGCCACGGTTTGGTTCAGTCGCTCCACCGCGCCGTTGCAAGCCGGATGGTACGGTGTTGTCTGCTTCTTAGCGATCTTAAGCAGCTCGCAAACTCTCCTCATTAGCTGCGACACGAAGTTCGTTCCCCGATCTGTCAAGAGTTGCCTCGGGGGTCCATGTCGGAGCACGATCTGTTCGACAAATGCTCTTGCAACCGTGTCTGCCTTCTGATCTGGGAGTGCTACCGCTTCCGCGTATTTTGAAAGGTGATCGACAAATACTAAAATGTACTTGTTTCCGGAAGTGGTCGTGGGCAATGGGCCCATTATGTCCATACCTGTCCGCTCGAAGGGAGCCGAAACCTCAGGGAACGGCTGAATTGGAGCTGGTCTTCGTCCCTTGGGTGTTTTTCTTTCGAGACAGGAATGACACTTCGCACAGTAGTCTCTAACATCCTGTCGCATGCCACTCCAAAAGTACAAACGCTCCACACGCCTGCGTGTCTTCGCTACGCCAAAATGACCGGCGCATGGCGCATCGTGAAACGCGCGAAGAACCCTTTCTGTCCACGACCGAGGTATGACGACTCTCTCCCAAGCGGTTTTCTCTAATCTCCCTTTCCTGGTTGGCCTCGTGCGCCGACACAGGGTGCCGTCTTTGTCAACGAAATAACCTAGCTGTTCGGGGTGAGACGGTGCGCCCTCTAAGCTTTCGATTATTCGCTTCAGGTCAGGATCTTTGCACTGCTCTGTGCGTAATTCGGCGGGGTCGACTACGGGGACAAACTCTTCTATAGCTGCCACGGCAGCTGTGCGGCTGAGTGCATCAGCATTCAGATGTGTCTTTCCTGACTTGTGCTCAACTTCAAAGCAGTATTCCTGCAGGTGTAGATTCCATCTAGCGAGTCGCGAGCTAGGGTCCCTGACACTCATCACCCATTTCAGAGGATGGCAGTCTGTGACTAGCTTGAATTTGCGGCCGTAAAGGTAGCATCTGAAGTGCTTTACTGCCCAGACAACGGCGAGGCACTCCCTTTCCGTAGCTCCGTACTTTTGCTCTGTGGGGCTCAGCTGTCGGCTAGCAAAAGCAACGGGATGTTCTTTGCCCTCGATAACCTGAGATAGCACGGCACCAACTGCGAACTTTGACGCATCTGTGGCCATAACGAAGGGCAAATTAAAATCCGGGTGGCGCAACAGCGGTGCACTCATTAGCTTCCTTTTCAGGGCCTCAAAAGCATCCTCCGCGTTTTCGTCCCAGCGAAAGGCGACATTTTTGGCTGTTAAGGCGGTGAGCGGCTTAGCGAGCTTGGCGAACTCCTCTATGTGCCTTCGGTAGTAACCGATCAGGCCGAGAAACTGCCGGACCTGGCGGACGCTAGTCGGGGATGGAAAATCCGAGACACACCTTAGTTTCTCAGGGTCCGGTCGCACGCCGTCAGCTGAAACAACGTGCCCGAGGTATTTCACCTCGTTTTTGAGGAATTGGCACTTCGAGGGCTTCAGCTTGAGACCCGCGCCTCTTAGTCGCACCAAAACCTGCTCAATATCGCGCAAATGGTTCTCAAAACTGTCACTGTATATGATAATGTCATCCATATACACGAAGCACAGCCTCCCCAGAAGACCTGCCAGGATAACATCAGCGGTTCTCTGCCAGACAGCAGGACTGTTGGCCAGACCCATCGGCATTCTTTTCCATTCATAGTGCCCTGAGGGCGTGTTGAATGCCGTTTTCTCGGCATCTGCCGGATCCATTGCTATCTGCCAGAATCCCGCCGCCATGTCCACTACCGTGAAGTACCTGGCAGAGCCCAGCTGAGAAAGCGTCTCCTGTATGGGGTATGGATCGATGCGAGTTACGGCATTTAGTTTGCGGTAGTCCACTACCAATCGATACGAGCCATCTGGCTTTTCCACCAATAGTGCTGGTTCTCCCCAGGGTGACTTTGAGTGTTCGACAATGCCGCGATCAATCAGGTCCTGCACCTGCCGCTCCATCTCCTCACGTTGGGAGTAAGGAATCCTGTACGCACGCTGGTAAACGGGCGATGAAGTGCCGGTTTCTATCCTGTGCTTTATAACGCCACAGCAGCCCAAATCCAGGTTGGACGCGGCGAATACCTCCGAGTAGTCGTTCAGCAAACCAGCCAGAGCCTCCCTCTCCCTGGATTTTACGTGAGAAAGATCGAACGACACCTTTGGAGCAGCCGAAGGACTAGCATGCTCTACAGTTGCGAGTACCGTATCGGTGGGCTCACGTTTCTCTATCGCAGAGGTGAAGAAAGCCAATGTTTTGTTCTTGGGAAGGCTCAGTGGCTGCTGGCTACAGTTAACCACCCGTAGGGGCACTCTGTGGGCGTCATTAACTGTCACGAGGCACGCGGCTGCCTTCAGGCCATTGCTGAGAGAGTCGACCGGCTCAAGCACTCCCACGGCGCCGCTCTCTTCATCTGAAGGCACAAACGCGTACAAAATGTGCTCCGACCAAGGAAGGACGACCGCCTCATCGATCAGCCTGACGGCAACCCGCGAATATACCTTCTCCAATGATCCCACTGTTTGACGGGTGTCAATATCGGTAACGCGAATCTCAGCCCCTCTCCTGTTCAAAAACGGGACCTTTGATCCGCCCGCATTAACCTCTTCCTCAGAGAATGAGACTACTACCTTCCCTTTTCTCAAAAAATCCTGCCCTAATATACCTGACACTCCGTTTGGCAGAGACACCGTGTCCGGGCATACGTAGCAGGGGTGCTCCAATGCAATTCCGCCGAGAGAGAAGTGTAACCGGTAGAGTCCACTTATGCCAAGAGGATCCCCCGTTATGCCTACAAATTTGGTTGCCATACCACCAGACGCTTCCAACACCTCGCGGTCCCCCTTCCTTCGAAGCGTGTTAAAACTGCTCTCCTTAAGCAATGTCACCTTTGACCCCGTATCTATCAACAATTCCATGCAACAACCATTTAACTTGCAACGCACAACAGGGCATGCCTCGTCGGCCACACAAACTACCACCACCTCATCATCCACTGCTCCCTCCCCACGCTCCTCAGGCTGGGGAGGACTAACTAGTTTTTTGACTCGGTATCTGGAGCCCCGCTGTAGGCTTGCTTAGGGCGTGTCTCGCCTGCTTCTCTTTGTGGCTCCCCACGGCGCACGTTTTAGCAGAACCTGGCGATGTGTCCGCGACCCTGGCAAGCGAAGCATACGATTTCTTTAAAATCTCGCATACCGCGCCTGTAGCTTTGTGGCGGTCTCCGGTTTCCCGCGAATGGGCGCTGTTGAGCGCGCGCTTCAACCTGGCGTTCTACCTGCTGAGATAGCAGCTGTTCTAAGCGATCTAACCGCTCTGTCAAGAGAGCAACCTCAGGGTTGAGCACCGCTCTCTCTATGACGCGTACTCTCGCTGCGGCTGTCGTTAACGCCTCATTTTGTTCCTCATCCAATGCGGCCTCCACGGCTTGGTCGAAATTGCTCGGCTTGCGCGAGAGCACGAACCGGCGCACGGGGTCTTGCAGACCAGCCACGAACAAAGCGGTCATTTCCTCTTTAAGTATATCCTCCGCGTATTTCTTCTTTAGCTGGTCTCCTTCCTCCTCCCTGCTTAACGTATCTCGCGCTAAGCGCTGAAGCCGCGACGCAAACGTTCGCACGTCCTCCCCTACCATCTGTCCGGCGTCACGGAACCTCTGTACCCGCACGTGACGTGGTTCAGTGTCGAAATGCTCAAACGCGAGCTTCTTAAATTCCGCAAATGATTTTGTGGATTTTACTTTTTCGTCTCGCCATGCAAAATCATGAGCAGCTCCTGCCATCTTACACCTCGCCATTCCCAGCATTTGAGCATCGGACCATCCCCCCATTTTCCCAATCTCTTCTAGCGTGGAAAAGAAATCGCAGATTGGAACCCCTGTCTTATCTCCCGTAAACGTCGGAATGACGCTTCCTAATGCCAGCATGCTTGCTCCGAGCGACGGCTGTGGAGTGGGAGCTCCCTCAGATAAAGACATTTTTTTTTTTCAAGCCCTCCGGTGCCTCAAGCCTCTCAAATGGGGGTAAAAGTCCCACAATCAGTCCCGTGATTCCCTTTTGATTACAATTTTGAAGTCATGAATGTCGCAGCATTCAGAGGACATTTGCTTTTGAGACCCCACTTCTGACACCAGTGTGATGACCCCCATAATGCGCAGGTCCACACGGGACGGAGAGGCAAAGAGACACCGTATGGCTCAGTTTAAACAAACAGGTATATTCAATAATTACACATGATTAAGAATATACATCAGAGGCTGGGGCGTCCGAGCTTACGTGCCGACGACTTCGTGGGGGCGATGGAGTGGCTCCGGAGTTGGGCTCGAGCGGTTGCTGGCAGAAGCTGCACGCCGTCGGGCTTCGGCACTGAAGGCCCTCTTGGCGAACGATGTCGTCCTCAGCGTGTATGCAGTAGAATTTCAATAGTCGTCCGTTTCTTCGAGGATGGTTCACAAACCCTTCCTCTAGTGTCGTTCGGCTTGGAAGATGAACAGGAGGCGAGCTTGTAGATGATGACAGCAGAGCATAATTTTACAACATACATATACAGAGAGTTAAACTGGAAAAAGCAGAACTGAATTTACAAAAGAACAAACTTTGCACTACTTTACTCATCGACCGGGCAGGTTAGTGCCTAAGTAGCATCACATTACATGCTAAGCATGGAGCCCCAGCTCAGACTCGACTGCATCCGTTTACATGTGCTTTTAAGCACTTGATTAACAAAGGACTAAGGGCGGTCATTTCCAGTGGCCCGCCCAAAGCATCAATTCTCCAATCCAAAATAACATGCGAGATGGGGACAACCCCCTTGGGTTGGGCTTAGCCTCGAACCCAGAGTCTGTTAACAATACAAACTAAATAAACAACAAAAACGCCACCACTCTCTCTCAAGTGAGAGTATACACAGGCTCTCTCTTCGGAGCTAATTCACTAGCGCCTGTCTTTCCACATTCTTGGCGAGTACTGCCTGTCCGCCATGACAGGTGTCCGTCACGGCCCTTCTGGGAATGCGCTTTTGTTCGCGAGGCACGGCGGGAAGCTGTGGGTGCCTTCCCGGCGATAGCCCACGTCGAAAGGGGAAGGAGGGAAAGAATGTTGTCTTCGCGGTAGCGCATAGCTTCGGCTGTGGTACGGCGCGCTCTGGCCCGCTGACAGCTCCCTTGTCCTGGAATGTGCCCGGAAATTGGGGAGGATAAAGCATGTTTCCCCGGGGCGGCGGCGGGTCCGGTTGTTCTGGTCGTCACTCAAAGAGCATGGCTGGGTAATTGATGATGCCGCTGTCACGGCGGCGGGTCCCTTCGTTCTGGTCGTCACTCAAGGAATGTACCTCGTAGCACACAAGGAATGTCACAATTTCTTGTCGCACATGTAAGTAAAAACAAGTCACGAAGCCGTCCTTGTGCTGACATATTGGTTTACGGTAGATAAAAGGACATGACCCGATGTTACATCGAAACCCCTCACTCCGCTGTGCCCCAAAGCCCACTATGTTGCTCCGGCACTTAAGAACTCATTAATGAAAAAGTATGTTTTGGCTGTTCGAGCTCTGGCACGGTTCTTAGAGACATTACATAGCTCACATCATTGCGCTATTATATATATATATATATATATATATATATATGTGTGTGTGTGTGTGTGTGTGTGTGTGTGTGTGTGTGTGTGTGTGTGTGTGTGTGTGTGTGTGTGTGTGTGTGTGTGTGTGTGTGTGTGTGTGTGTGTGTGTGTGTGTGTGTGTGTGTGTGTGTGTGTGTGTGTGTGTGTGTGTGTGTGTGTGTGTGTGTGTGTGTGTGTGTGTGTGTGTGTGTGTGTGTGTGTGTGTGTGTGTGTGTGTGTGTGTGTGTGTGTGTGTGTGTGTGTGTGTGTGTGAGCGCGCGCGCGCGTGCGTGCGCTTCAGCCTCTACCCCCATAGATGGTATAGACCTGGCAAAGGTTATCAATAAGGGTAAGGTAAAAGCCGCAAGGAAGAGGATATGGTGAGAATCTACCAGAGTCAAAGGAAGGGAGGTAGCGTAAGCACGGCCCGGAGAAAATTAGTTATTGGCAAAAATAGAATCTAAACGTCTAAAGGACCAGAGGGGGTGGGGAGGGAGGGCACTGTCATTACTAATATAGATAAGATAGTCAGAACAGCCGAAGAATCCCACACAGGTCACTAATGTAGACGACATAAGCAGGATTCTAATAATAACCTAATGATGAAGAAGAATAGTGCATTCTGTCGGTAACAAAAGAAAAATTAAAGAAAGCCTTATATGCAATTCAAAGAAGAAAGTCGCTGGTTAGGATGAGGTAACTGCAGGTTTGATAAAGGACGGTGGCGGCATTTTCCCACAAAACCTTTGCATATTGTACGTAACGCAATGTCTCATGGCCTCCAAAATCCCGGAATCTTTGAAGAACAGTAACATAACCTTAATACATACGAATAGGGACGTCGCAGACATGAAAACCTAGAGGCAGATAATCTTACTGAATTATATAAAGCTTAGACTCAAGTCAACCAAAGGCCCAGGCTGGCTTTCGGAAAACCTACTCGACAATAGACCGTATCCACACCGTCAATCAGGTGGTAGAAAGATGCGCAGAATATAACCAACTTGTATGCAGTACAGCCTTCATAGGCTACGATAAAGCATTTGACTCAGTCGAAAGCTTAGTAGTGAAGCAGGAATTTCGCAATCAGTGTGTAGATAAGGCGTATGTAAGGGTACTGGAAAATATCTGTAATGCTTGCACAGTGACTGTATTCAATGTATTCATTCACAAGGCAAGCGATAAAATTCCAATCGGGAATGCTGTAGGCAGGGAGACGCAATTTATTCCGTACGTGTATACAGCAGATATTCTCAGAATTGCATTGAAAAGGGATGGGCTTAAGAGTTAACTGAAACTACCTTAGGAATCCCTATTTCCTGTTGTTGAAATTGTGCACCTAGGTAACGCTGGA
>JARKHS020016417.1:0-14665 GCA_030143305.2 Amblyomma americanum | reverse complement strand
GGGAGCTTTGCAAACATAACCATAGCTAGCAATACCAAACATACGATTTGAGGTAGCAAATATTCAAGTATGTCGCAGGAGTGCAACATGCGACTTAAACCCTGACAAAGAAGCCCTTGAGAAACAGGTGAGCGAGCTTCGCAAACAAACCATAGCTTGCAATAATAATAATAATAATTGGTTTTGGGTGAAAGGAAATGGCACAGTATCTGTCTCATATATCGTAGGACACCTGAACCGCGCCGTATGGGAAGAGATAAGGGAGGGAGGGAAAGAAGAAAGGAAGAAGTAGGTGCCGTGATGGAGGGCTCCGGAATAATTTCGACCACCTGGGGATTTTTAACGTGCGCTGACATCGCACAGCACACGGGCGCCTTGGCGTTTTTCCTCCATAAAAACGCAGCCGCCGCGGTCGGGTTCGAACCCGGGAACTCCGGATCAGTAGTCGAGCGCCCTAACCACTGAGCCACAGCGGCGGGGAGCTTGCAATACCAAATATACGATTTGAGGTAGCAAATAATCAAGTATGTCGCAGGAGTGCCACATGCGACTTAGACCCTGACAAAGAAGCCCTTGAGAAACAAGTGATTGAGCTTCGCAAACATAACCATAGCTTGCAATACCAAATATACGAATTGAGGTAGCAAAAAGGCAAGTATGCTGCAGGAGTGCCACATGCGACTTCGACCCTGACAAAGAAGCCCTTGAGAAACAGGTGAGGGAGCTTCGCAAACAAACCTTAGCTTGCAATACCATCTATACGATGAGGTAGCGAATAGGCAAGTATGCTGCAGGAGTAACACATGCGACTTCGACCCTGACAAAGAAGCGCTTGAGAAACAAGTGAGGGAGCTTCGCAAACATAACCATAGCTTGCTGTACCAAATATACAATTTCAGGTAGCAAATAATCAAGTATGCCGCAGGAGTGCCACATGCGACTTAGACCCTGACAAAGAAGCCCTTGAGAAACAGGTGAGGGAGCTTCGCAAATATAACCATAGTTCACTATACTTAATATACGATTTGAGGTCGATAATAGGCAAGTATTTCGCAGAAGTGCCACATGCGACATCGACCCTGACAAAGAAGCCCTTGAGAAACAGGTGAGGGTGCTTCGCAAACAAACCATAGCTTGCAATACCAAATATACGATTTGAGGTAGCGAATAGGCAAGTATGCTGCAGGAGTGCCACATGCGACTTCGACCCTTACAAAGAAGCCCTAGAGAAACAGGTGAGGGAGCTTCGCAGACATAACCATAGCTTGCTGTACCAAATATACAATTTGAGGTAGCAAAAAATTAAGTATGCCGAAGAGTGCCACGTGCGACTTACACCCTGACAAAAAAGCCCTTGAGAAACAGGTGAGTGAGCTTCGCAAACATAACCATAGCTTGCAATACCAAATATACGATTTGAGGTAGCAAATAATCAAGTATGTCGCAGGAGTACCACATGCGACTTAGACCCTGACAAAGAAGCCCTTGAGAAACAGGTGAGGGAGCTTCGCAAACATAACCATAGGTTGCAATACCAAATATACGATTTGAGGTAGAAAATAATCAAGTATGTCGCAGGAGTGCCACATGCGACTTAGACCCTGACAAAGAAGCCCTTGAGAAACAGGTGAGGGAGCTTCGCAAACATAACCATAGCTTGTTTTACCAAATGTAAGAATTGAAGTAGCAAAAAGGCAAGTATGCCGCGGGAGTGCCACATGCGACTTCGACCCTGACAAAGAAGCCCTTGAGAAACAGGTGATGGAGCTTCGCAAACATAACCAGAGCTCGCTGTACTAAATATAAGAATTGAGGTAGCAAATAGGCAAGTATGCCGCGGGAGTGCCAATGCGACTTCGACCCTGACAAAGAAGCCCTTGAGAAACAGGTGATGGAGCTTCGCAAACATAACCGTAGCCCGCTGTACCAAATATAAGAATTGAGGTAGGAAATTGGCAAGTATGTCGCTGGAGTACCACATGCGACTTAGACCCTGACAAAGAAGCCCTATAGAAACAGATGACGGAGCTTCGCAAACATAACCATAGCTTGCTGTACCAAATATACAATTTGAGGTAGAAAATAATCA
Source organism: Amblyomma americanum (assembly GCA_030143305.2). NCBI lineage: Eukaryota > Metazoa > Arthropoda > Arachnida > Ixodida > Ixodidae > Amblyomma > Amblyomma americanum. Next base: position 12,576 of record JARKHS020016417.1, on the reverse strand, counting down.
AGTATGCCGCAGGAGTGCCACATGCGACTTAGACCCTGACAAAGAAGCCCTTGAGAAACAGGTGAGGGAGCTTCGCAAACATAACCATAGCTTGCAATACCAAATATAAGATTTGAGGTAGCAAATAATCAAGTATGTCGCAGGAGTGCCACATGCGACTTAGACCCTGACAAAGAAGCCCTTGAGAAACAGGTGAGGGAGCTTCGCAAACATAACCATAGCTTGCCATACCAAATATATGATTTGAGGTAGCAAATAATCAAGTATGTCGCAGGAGTGCCACATGCGACTTAGACCCTGACAAAGAAGCCCTTGAGAAACAAGTGAGGGAGCTTCGCAAACATAACCATAGCTTGCAATACCAAATATAAGATTTGAGGTAGCAAATAATCAAGTATGTCGCAGGAGTGCCACATGCGACTTAGACCCTGACAAAGAAGCCCTTGAGAAACAGGTGAGGGAGCTTCGCAAACAAAACCATAGCTTGCAATACCAAATATACGATTTGAGGTAGAAAATAATGAAGTGTGTCGTAGGAGTGCCACATGCGACTTTGACCCTGACAAAGAAGCCCTTGAGAAACAGGTGAGGGAGCTTTGCAAACATAACCATAGCTTGCAATACCAAATATACGATTTGAGGTAGCGAATAGGCAAGTATGCTGCAGGAGTGCCACATGCGACTTCGACCCTTACAAAGAAGCCCTAGAGAAACAGGTGAGGGAGCTTCGCAGACATAACCATAGCTTGCTGTACCAAATATACAATTTGAGGTAGCAAAAAATTAAGTATGCCGAAGAGTGCCACGTGCGACTTACACCCTGACAAAAAAGCCCTTGAGAAACAGGTGAGTGAGCTTCGCAAACATAACCATAGCTTGCAATACCAAATATACGATTTGAGGTAGCAAATAATCAAGTATGTCGCAGGAGTACCACATGCGACTTAGACCCTGACAAAGAAGCCCTTGAGAAACAGGTGAGGGAGCTTCGCAAACATAACCATAGGTTGCAATACCAAATATACGATTTGAGGTAGAAAATAATCAAGTATGTCGCAGGAGTGCCACATGCGACTTAGACCCTGACAAAGAAGCCCTTGAGAAACAGGTGAGGGAGCTTCGCAAACATAACCATAGCTTGTTTTACCAAATGTAAGAATTGAAGTAGCAAAAAGGCAAGTATGCCGCGGGAGTGCCACATGCGACTTCGACCCTGATAAAGAAGCCCTTGAGAAACAGGTGATGGAGCTTCGCAAACATAACCAGAGCTCGCTGTACTAAATATAAGAATTGAGGTAGCAAATAGGCAAGTATGCCGCGGGAGTGCCAATGCGACTTCGACCCTGACAAAGAAGCCCTTGAGAAACAGGTGATGGAGCTTCGCAAACATAACAGTAGCCCGCTGTACCAAATATAAGAATTGAGGTAGAAAATTGGCAAGTATGTCGCTGGAGTACCACATGCGACTTAGACCCTGACAAAGAAGCCCTATAGAAACAGATGACGGAGCTTCGCAAACATAACCATAGCTTGCTGTACCAAATATACAATTTGAGGTAGAAAATAATCAAGTATGCCGCAGGAGTGCCACATGCGACTTAGACCCTGACAAAGAAGCCCTTGAGAAACAGGTGAGGGAGCTTCGCAAACATAACCATAGCTTGCAATACCAAATATAAGATTTGAGGTAGCAAATAATCAAGTATGTCGCAGGAGTGCCACATGCGACTTAGACCCTGACAAAGAAGCCCTTGAGAAACAGGTGAGGGAGCTTCGCAAACATAACCATAGCTTGCAATACCAAATATAAGATTTGAGGTAGCAAATAATCAAGTATGTCGCAGGAGTGCCACATGCGACTTAGACCCTGACAAAGAAGCCCTTGAGAAACAGGTGAGGGAGCTTCGCAAACATAACCATAGCTTGCCATACCAAATATATGATTTGAGGTAGCAAATAATCAAGTATGTCGCAGGAGTGCCACATGCGACTTAGACCCTGACAAAGAAGCCCTTGAGAAACAAGTGAGGGAGCTTCGCAAACATAACCATAACTTGCAATACCAAATATAAGATTTGAGGTAGCAAATAATCAAGTATGTCGCAGGAGTGCCACATGCGACTTAGACCCTGACAAAGAAGCCCTTGAGAAACAGGTGAGGGAGCTTCGCAAACAAAACCATAGCTTGCAATACCAAATATACGATTTGAGGTAGAAAATAATGATGTATGTCGTAGGAGTGCCACATGCGACTTTGACCCTGACAAAGAAGCCCTTGAGAAACAGGTGAGGGAGCTTTGCAAACATAACCATAGCTTGCAATACCAAACATACGATTTGAGGTAGCAAATATTCAAGTATGTCGCAGGAGTGCCACATGCGACTTAGACCCTGACAAAGAAGCCCTTGAGAAACAGGTGAGGGAGCTTCGCAAACAAACCATAGCTTGCAATACCAAATATACTATTTGAGGTAGCAAATAATCAAGTATGTCGCAGGAGTGCCACATGCGACTTTGACCCTGACAAAGAAGCCCTTGAGAAACAGGTGAGGGAGCTTCGCAAACATAACCACAGCTTGCAATACCAAATATACGATTTGAGGTAGCAAATAATCAAGTATGTCGCAGGTTTGCCACCTGCGACTTAGACCCTGACAAAGAAGCCCTTGAGAAACAGGTGAGGGAGCTTCGCAAACAAACCATACCTTGCTATACCAAATATACGAATTGAGGTAGCACAAAGGCAAGTATGCCGCAGGAGTGCCACATGCGACTTCGACCCTGACAAAGAAGCCCTTGAGAAAGAGGTGAGGGTGCTTCGCAAACAAACCATACCTTGCAATACCAAATATACGGTTTGAGGTAGCAAAAAGGCAAGTATGCTGCAGGAGTGCCACATGCGACTTCGACCCTTACAAAGAAGCCCTATAAAAACATGTGAAGGAGCTTCGCAAACATAACCATAGCTTGCTGTACCAAATATACAATTTGAGGTAGAAAATAATCAAGTATGCCGCAGGAGTGCCACATGCGACTTAGACCCTCACAAAGAAGCCCTTGAGAAACAGGTGAGGGAGCTTCGCAAACATAACCATAGCTTGCAATACCAAATATAAGATTTGAGGTAGCAAATAATCAAGTATGTCGCAGGAGTGCCACATGCGACTTAGACCCTGACAAAGAAGCCCTTGAGAAACAGGTGAGGGAGCTTCACAAACATAACCATAGCTTGCAATACCAAATATACGATTTGAGGTAGCAAATAATCAAGTATGTCGCAGGAGTGCCACATGCGACTTAGACACTGACAAAGAAGCCCTTGAGAAACAGGTGAGGGAGCTTCGCAAACAAACCATAGCTTGCAATACCAAATATACGATTTGAGGTAGCAAATAATCAAGTATGTCGCAGGAGTACCACGTGCGACTTAGACCCTGACAAAGAAGCCATTGAGGAACAGGTGAGTGAGCTTCGTAAACATAACCATAGCTTGCTATACGAAATATAAGAATTGAGGTAGCAAAAAGGCATGAATGCCAAAGGAGTGCCACATGCGATTTCGACCCTGACAATGAAGCCCTTGAGAAACAGGTGAGGGAGCTTCGCAAATATGACCATAGCTTGCAATACCAAATATAAGATTTGAGGTAGCAAATAATCAAGTATGTCGCAGGAGTACCACGTGCGACTTTGACCCCGACAAAGAAGCCCTTGAGAAACAGGTGAGTGAGCTTCGCAAACAAACCATAGCTTGCAATACCAAATATACGATTTGAGGTAGCAAAAAGGCAAGTATGCTGCAGGAGTGCCACATGCGACTTCGACCCTGACAAAGAAGCCCTTGAGAAACAGGTGAGGGAGCTTCGCAAACAAACCTTAGCTTGCAATAATATCTATACGATGAGGTAGCGAATAGGCAAGTATGCTGCAGGAGTAACACATGCGACTTCGACCCTGACAAAGAAGCACTTAAGAAACAGGTGAGGGAGCTTCGCAAACATAACCATAGCTTGCTGTACCAAATATACAATTTCAGGTAGCAAATAATCAAGTATGCCGCAGGAGTGCCACATGCGACTTAGACCCTGACAAAGAAGCCCTTGAGAAACAGGTGAGGGAGCTTCGCAAACATAACCATAGCTTGTTTTACCAAATGTAAGAATTGATGTAGCAAAAAGGCAAGTATGCCGCGGGAGTGCCACATGCGACTTCGACCCTGACAAAGAAGCCCTTGAGAAACAGGTGATGGAGCTTCGCAAACATAACCATAGCTCGCTGTACTAAATATAAAAATTGAGGTAGCAAATAGGCAAGTATGCCGCGGGAGTGCCACATGCGACTTCGACCCTGACAAAGAAGCCCTTGAGAAACAGGTGATGGAGCTTCGCAAACATAACCATAGCCCGCTGTACCAAATATAAGAATTGAGGTAGCAAAAAGGCAAGTATGCTGCAGGAGTGCCACATGCGACTTCGACCCTTACAAAGAAGCCCTATAAAAACATGTGAAGGAGCTTCGCAAACATAACCATAGCTTGCTGTACCAAATATACAATTTGAGGTAGAAAATAATCAAGTATGCCGCAGGAGTGCCACATGCGACTTAGACCCTCACAAAGAAGCCCTTGAGAAACAGGTGAGGGAGCTTCGCAAACATAACCATAGCTTGCAATACCAAATATAAGATTTGAGGTAGCAAATAATCAAGTATGTCGCAGGAGTGCCACATGCGACTTAGACCCTGACAAAGAAGCCCTTGAGAAACAGGTGAGGGAGCTTCACAAACATAACCATAGCTTGCAATACCAAATATACGATTTGAGGTAGCAAATAATCAAGTATGTCGCAGGAGTGCCACATGCGACTTAGACACTGACAAAGAAGCCCTTGAGAAACAGGTGAGGGAGCTTCGCAAACAAACCATAGCTTGCAATACCAAATATACGATTTGAGGTAGCAAATAATCAAGTATGTCGCAGGAGTACCACGTGCGACTTAGACCCTGACAAAGAAGCCATTGAGGAACAGGTGAGTGAGCTTCGTAAACATAACCATAGCTTGCTATACGAAATATAAGAATTGAGGTAGCAAAAAGGCATGAATGCCAAAGGAGTGCCACATGCGATTTCGACCCTGACAATGAAGCCCTTGAGAAACAGGTGAGGGAGCTTCGCAAATATGACCATAGCTTGCAATACCAAATATAAGATTTGAGGTAGCAAATAATCAAGTATGTCGCAGGAGTACCACGTGCGACTTTGACCCCGACAAAGAAGCCCTTGAGAAACAGGTGAGTGAGCTTCGCAAACAAACCATAGCTTGCAATACCAAATATACGATTTGAGGTAGCAAAAAGGCAAGTATGCTGCAGGAGTGCCACATGCGACTTCGACCCTGACAAAGAAGCCCTTGAGAAACAGGTGAGGGAGCTTCGCAAACAAACCTTAGCTTGCAATAATATCTATACGATGAGGTAGCGAATAGGCAAGTATGCTGCAGGAGTAACACATGCGACTTCGACCCTGACAAAGAAGCACTTAAGAAACAGGTGAGGGAGCTTCGCAAACATAACCATAGCTTGCTGTACCAAATATACAATTTCAGGTAGCAAATAATCAAGTATGCCGCAGGAGTGCCACATGCGACTTAGACCCTGACAAAGAAGCCCTTGAGAAACAGGTGAGGGAGCTTCGCAAACATAACCATAGCTTGTTTTACCAAATGTAAGAATTGATGTAGCAAAAAGGCAAGTATGCCGCGGGAGTGCCACATGCGACTTCGACCCTGACAAAGAAGCCCTTGAGAAACAGGTGATGGAGCTTCGCAAACATAACCATAGCTCGCTGTACTAAATATAAAAATTGAGGTAGCAAATAGGCAAGTATGCCGCGGGAGTGCCACATGCGACTTCGACCCTGACAAAGAAGCCCTTGAGAAACAGGTGATGGAGCTTCGCAAACATAACCATAGCCCGCTGTACCAAATATAAGAATTGAGGTAGCAAATTGGCAAGTATGTCGCAGGAGTACCACATGCGACTTAGACCCTGACAAAGAAGCCCTATAGAAACAGATGACGGAGCTTCGCAAACATAACCATAGCTTGCTGTACCAAATATACAATTTGAGGTAGAAAATAATCAAGTATGCCGCAGGAGTGCCACATGCGACTTCGACCCTGACAAAGAAGCCCTTGAGAAACAGGTGAGGGTGCTTCGCAAACAAACCATAGCTTGCAATACCAAATACCCGATTTGAGGTAGCGAATAGGCAAGTATGCTGCAGGAGTGCCACATGCGACTTCGACCCTTACAAAGAAGCCCTAGAGAAACAGGTGAGGGAGCTTCGCAGACATAACCATAGCTTGCTGTACCAAACATACAATTTGAGGTAGCAAAAAATCAAGTATGCCGAAGAGTGCCACATGCGACTTACACCCTGACAAAAAAGCCCTTGAGAAACAGGTGAGTGAGCTTCGCAAACATAACCATAGCTTGCAATACCAAATATACGATTTGAGGTAGCAAATAATCAAGTATGTCGCAGGAGTACCACATGCGACTTAGACCCTGACAAAGAAGCCCTTGAGAAACAGGTGAGGGAGCTTCGCAAACATAACCATAGGTTGCAATACCAAATATACGATTTGAGGTAAAAAATAGTCAAGTATGTCGCAGGAGTGCCACATGCGACTTAGACCCTGACAAAGAAGCCCTTGAGAAACAGGTAAGTGAGCTTCGCAAACATAACCATAGCTTGCAATACCAAATATACGATTCGAGGTAGCAAATAATCAAGTATGTCGCAGGAGTGCCACATGCGACTTAGACCCTGACAAAGAAGCCCTTGAGAAACAGTTGAGGGAGCTTCGCAAACATAACCATAGCTTGTTTTACCAAATGTACGAATTGAGGTAGCAAAAAGGCAAGTATGCCGCGGGAGTGCCACTTGCGACTTCGACCCTGACAAAGAAGCATTTGAGAAACAGGTGATGGAGCTTCGCAAACATAACCATAGCCCGCTGTACCAAATATAAGAATTGAGGTAGCAAATTGGCACATATGCCGAAGGAGTGCCACATACGACTACGACCCTGACAAAGAAGCCCTGAGAAACAGGTGAGGGAGCTTCGCAAACATAACCATAGCTTGCAATACCAAATATACGATTTGAGGTAGCAAATAATCAAGTATGTCGCAGGAGTGCCGCATGCGACTTAGACCCTGACAAAGAAGCCCCTGAGAAACAGGTGAGGGAGCTTCGCAAACATAACCATAGTTTGCAATACCAAATATAAGATTTGAGGTAGCAAATAGTCAAGTATGTCGCAGGAGTACCACGTGCGACTTTGACCCCGACAAAGAAGCCCTTGAGAAACAAGTGAGGGAGCTTCGCAAATATAACCATAGCTTGCGATACCAAAAATACGATTTGATTTAGCATATAATCAAGTATGTCGCAGGAGTGCCGCATGCGACTTAGACCCTGACAAAGAAGCCCCTGAGAAGCAATTGAGGGAGCTTCGCAAACATAACCATAGCTTGCTATAACAAATATACGATTTGAGGTAGCAAAAAGGCAAGTATGCTGCAGGAGTGCCACATACGACTACGACCCTGAAAAAGAAGCCCTTGAGAAACAGGTGAGGGAGCTTCGCAAACATAACCATAGCTTGTTATACCAAATGTACGAATTGAGGTAGCAAAAAGGCAAGTATGCCGCGGGAGTGCCACATGCGACTTCGACCCTGACAAAGAAGCCCTTGAGAAACAGGTGATGGAGCTTCGCAAACATAACCATAGCTCGCTGTACCAAATATAAGAATTGAGGTAGCAAATAGGCAAGTATGCCGCGGGAGTGCCACATGCGACTTCGACCCTGACAAAGAAGCCCTTGAGAAACAGGTGATGGAGCTTCGCAAACATAACCATAGCCCGCTGTACCAAATATAAGAATTGAGGTAGCAAATTAGCAAGTATGTCGCAGGAGTACCACATGCGACTTAGACCCTGACAAAGAAGCCCTAGAGAAGCAGGTGAGGGAGCTTCGCAAACATAACCATAGCTTGCAATACCAAATATACGATTTGAGGTAGAAAATAATCAAGTATGTCGCAGGAGTGCCACATGCGACTTAGACCCTGACAAAGAAGCCCTTGAGAAACAGGTAAGGGAGCTTCGCAAACATAACCATAGCTTGCAATACCAAATATACGATTTGAGGTAGCGAATAGGCAAGTATGCTGCAGGAGTGCCACATGCGACTTCGACCCTTACAAAGAAGCCCTAGAGAAACAGGTGAGGGAGCTTCGCAGACATAACAATAGCTTGCTATACGAAATATAAGAATTGAGGTAGCAAAAAGGCAAGAATGCCGAAGGAGTGCCACATGCGATTTCGACCCTGACAATGAAGCCCTTGAGAAACAGGTGAGGGAGCTTCGCAAATATGACCATAGCTTGCAATACCAAATATACGATTTGAGATAGCAAATAATCAAGTATGTCGCAGGAGTACCACGTGCGACTTTGACCCCGACAAAGAAGCCCTTGAGAAACAAGTGAGGGAGCTTCGCAAACATAACCATAGCTTGCAATACCAAATATACGAATTGAGGTAGCAAAAAGGCAAGTATGCTGCAGGAGTGCCACATGCGACTTCGACCCTGACAAAGAAGCCCTTGAGAAACAGGTGAGGGAGCTTCGCAAACATAACCATAGCTTGCAATACCAAATATACGATTTGAGGTAGCAAATAATCAAGTATGTCGCAGGAGTGCCACATGCGACTTAGACCCTGACAAAGAAGCCCTTGAGAAACAGGTGAGGGAGCTTCACAAACATAACCATAGCTTGCAATACCAAATATACGATTTGAGGTAGCAAATAATCAAGTATGTCGCAGGAGTGACACATGCGACTTAGACCCTGACAAAGAAGCCCTTGAGAAACAGGTGAGGGAGCTTCGCAAACAAACCATAGCTTGCAATACCAAATATACGATTTGAGGTAGCAAATAATCAAGTATCTCGCAGGAGTACCACGTGCGACTTAGACCATGACAAAGACGCCATTGAGGAACAGGTGAGTGAGCTTCGTAAACATAACCATAGCTTGCTATACGAAATATAAGAATTGAGGTAGCAAAAAGGCAAGTATGCCGCAGGAGTGCCACATACGACTACGACCCTGACAAAGAAGCCCTTGAGAAACAGGTGAGGGAGCTTCGCAAACATAACCATATCTTGCTATACCAAATATACGAATTGAGGTAGCAAAAATGCAAGTATGCCGCAGGAGTGCCACATGCAACTTCGACCCTGACAAAGAAGCCCTTGAGAAACAGGTGAGGGTGCTTCGCAAACAAACCATAGCTTGCAATACCAAATATACGATTTGAGGTAGCGAATAGGCAAGTATGCTGCAGGAGTGCCACATGCGACTTCGACCATTACAAAGAAGCCATAGAGAAACAGGTGAGGGAGCTTCGCAAACATAACCATAGCGTGCTGTACCAAATATACAATTTGAGGTAGCAAATAATCATGTATGCCGCAGGAGTGCCACATGCGACTTATACCCTGACAAAGAAGCCCTTGAGAAACAGGTGAGTGAGCTTCGCAAACATAACTATAGCTTGCAATACCAAATATACGATTTGAGGTAGCAAATAATCAAGTATGTCGCAGGAGTACCACATGCGACTTAGATCCTGACAAAGAAGCCCTTGAGAAACAGGTGAGGGAGCTTCGCAAACAAAACCATAGCTTGCAATACCAAATTTTCGATTTGAGGTAAAAAATAATGAAGTATGTCGTAGGAGTGCCACATGCGACTTAGACCCTGACAAAGAAGCTGTTGAGAAACAGGTGAGGGAGCTTTGCAAACATAACCATAGCTTGCAATACCAAACATACGATTTGAGGTAGCAAATATTCAAGTATGTCGCAGGAGTGCCACATGGGTCTTAGACCCCGACAAAGAAGCCCTTGAGAAACAGGTGAGGGAGCTTCGCAAACAAACCATAGCTTGCAATACCAAATATACGATTTGAGGTAGCAAATAATCAAGTATGTCGCAGGAGTGCCACATGCGACTTAGACCCTGACAAAGAAGCCCTTGATAAACAGGTAAGGGAGCTTCGCAAACATAACCATAGTATGCTGCAGGAGGGCCACATGCGACTTCGACCCTTACAAAGAAGCCCTAGAGAAACAGGTGAGGGAGCTTCGCAGACATAACAATAGCTTGCTGTACCAAATATACAATTTGAGGTAGCGAATAGGCAAGTATGCTGCAGGAGTAACACATGCGACTTCGACCCTGACAAAGAAGCACTTGAGAAACAGGTGATGGAGCTTCGCAAACATAACCATAGCTTGCTGTACCAAATATACAATTTCAGGTAGCAAATAATCAAGTATGCCGCAGGAGTGCCACATGCGACTTAGACCCTGACAAAGAAGCCCTTGAGAAACAGGTGAGGGAGCTTCGCAAACATAACCATAGCTTGCAATACTAAATATATGAATTGCGGTAGCAAATAGGCAAGTGTGTCGCAGGAGTGCCACATACGACTACGACGCTGACAAAGAAGCCCTTGAGAAACAGGTGAGGGAGCTTCGCAAATATAACCATAGCTCGCTATTCTAAATATACGATTTGAGGTCGCAAATAGGCAAGTATTTCGCTGAAGTGCCACATGCGACATCGACCCTGACAAAGAAGCCCTTGAGAAACAGGTGAGGGAGCTTCGCAAACATAACCATAGCTTGCTCTACCAAATATACATTTGGGGTAGCAAATAATGAAGTATGCCGCAGGAGTGCCACATGCGACTTCGACCCTGACAAAGAAGCCCTTCAGAAACAGGTGAGTGAGCTTCGGAAACAAACCATATCTTGCTATACCAAATATACGAATTGAGGTAGCAAAAAGGCAAGTATGCCGCAGGAGTGCCACATGCGACTTCGATCGTGACAAAGAAGCCCTTGAGAAACAGGTGAGTGAGCTTCGCAAACATAACCATAGCTTGCAATACCAAATATACGATTTGAGTTAGCAAATAATCAAGTATGTCGCAGGAGTACCACATGCGACTTAGACCCTGACAAAGAAGCCCTTGAGAAACAGGTGAGGGAGCTTCGCAAACATAACCATAGGTTGCAATACCAAATATAAGATTTGAGGTAGAAAATAATCAAGTATGTCGCAGGAGTGCCACATGCGACTTAGACCCTGACAAAGAAGCCCTTGAGAAACAGGTAAGGGAGCTTCGCAAATATAACCATAGCTTGCAATACCAAATATACGATTTGATTTAGCATATAATCAAGTATGTCGCAGGAGTGCCCCATGCGACTTAGACCCTGACAAAGAAGCCATTGAGGAACAGGTGAGTGAGCTTCGTAAACATAACCATAGCTTGCTATACGAAATATAAGAATTGAGGTAGCAAAAAGGCAAGAATGCCGAAGGAGTGCCACATGCGATTTCGACCCTGACAATGAAGCCCTTGAGAAACAGGTGAGGGAGCTTCGCAAATATGACCATAGCTTGCAATACCAAATATACGATTTGAGGTAGCAAATAATCAAGTATGTCGCAGGAGTACCACGTGCGACTTTGACCCCGACAAAGAAGCCCTTGAGAAACAGGTGAGTGAGCTTCGCAAACAAACCATATCTTGCTATACCAAATATACGAATTGAGGCAGCAAAAATGCAAGTATGCCGCATGAGTGCCACATGCGACTTCGACCCTGACAAAGAAGCCCTTGAGAAACAGGTGAGGGTGCTTCGCAAACAAACCATAGCTTGCAATACCAAATATACGATTTGAGGTAGGGAATAGGCAAGTATGCTGCAGGAGTGCCACATGCGACTTCGACCACTACAAAGAAGCCCTAGAGAAACAGGTGAGGGAGCTTCGCAAAGATAACCATAGCTTGCTGTACCAAATATACAATTTGAGGTAGCAAATATTCAAGTATGTCGCAGGAGTGCCACATGGGTCTTAGACCCCGACAAAGAAGCCCTTGAGAAACAGGTGAGGGAGCTTCGCAAACAAACCATAGCTTGCAATACCAAATATACGATTTGAGGTAGCAAATAATCAAGTATGTCGCAGGAGTGCCACATGCGACTTAGACCCTGACAAAGAAGCCCTTGATAAACAGGTAAGGGAGCTTCGCAAACATAACCATAGCTTGCAATACCAAATATACGATTTGAGGTAGCGAATAGGCAAGTATGCTGCAGGAGGGCCACATGCGACTTCGACCCTTACAAAGAAGCCCTAGAGAAACAGGTGAGGGAGCTTCGCAGACATAACAATAGCTTGCTGTACCAAATATACAATTTGAGGTAGCGAATAGGCAAGTATGCTGCAGGAGTAACACATGCGACTTCGACCCTGACAAAGAAGCACTTGAGAAACAGGTGATGGAGCTTCGCAAACATAACCATAGCTTGCTGTACCAAATATACAATTTCAGGTAGCAAATAATCAAGTATGCCGCAGGAGTGCCACATGCGACTTAGACCCTGACAAAGAAGCCCTTGAGAAACAGGTGAGGGA
>JARKHS020016415.1:0-102504 GCA_030143305.2 Amblyomma americanum | reverse complement strand
CGTGCGTGCGTGCGTGCGTGCGTGCGTGTGTGTGTGTGTGTGTGCGTGTGCGTGTGTGTGTGCGTGTGTGTGTGTTTTGCAGAATACACGGAGATTAAACTGTCATGCCGCACGCACGTCTCGCATCGGGATCCTTCCATTGCATGACCACGGCCGCTCGATCTCGGAGATCGAGCGGCCGTGGCATGACTACCTAAACTCCTACTGTCTTTGTTAGCGCAAAATCCTTTGAAGGCTCGTACAGTAGCGCTGCACAAGAATCAATGCTACGGGAACGTTCATCTCGCTGTCCTTCCCCCCATCACCTGCCTACGTGAAAATATACAATGCATACCTCTCCGACCGGTACTTGTAATGCGCCGGGCGTGGTATAGGAGGAATGTCCGAAAAGGGCTCCATTGTTCGCAACCGTTCGTCTATCATGCGTACCAAACACGGCACGGTACGGCATTTTGTGCACACCCCGGCAAGTTTTACGCCCTGTCATCCTATCGCCGCTGACACGCGGTTGTAGGTGCTCCCGTAGCATGCCACGCAACCGCGCGTCTGTCAGCCTCGCTTTCGGAACAATGCGGTCTTGCCGTTTGGTATTCATGGCTACGCGTACGCGGGCAATACGTGCTTCAGCGGTGACATTCGAGAAGTATACGCCCCCTGCACGCATGGCTTCGCACTTTCTACGGCAGTCCCTGGCCTTCTGCTCCTTTTTCTTTTCCCACACTCTGCTCTCCCGTGAGCTCGCCGCCTCGCAGCAATGCAGGGCTTTTCAACAGGCCAGGGATCGCGCGCATCGCTGTGAATCACATCCGAAAATAACACCGACATGGAGAGCTAGAAAATGGCTGAAGGTGCGCTTATGACTTGAGGTAGGAGGGCCGCACGCAGGGCTCCTGTCTGTGTATATAGCCGAGACGTTGAATCTAGCTTGACCCCCCCCCCTTCCCCTTATCTTGATACTCATGGCCCTGCGTCGCTTTTAAGCCTGAGATGGTATACTGAGGTATCACTTATTAAGTATTAAAAAAGTATTCAACGATAAATCCAAGAAGAAACGCAAAGGGAGCCTGTTTTATGCAGCAATAGTAAAGGCTAGTAAAAGAGAACTACCGGAGGATGAGTCACAGCAAAGAAATGAACACAAAATGCATTTTGCCCCATAAGTTGGGAACACTGCTGGAAGCTTCTGTATTTTACAATTTTTGAAAATTCGTCAAAACTTTACAGAATGATTGCCAATCAAGGTTAAATGCAGGACGGCGATAAACAAAAATGTCTCGCATAAGCTCCTTTCAAGTAAAACAATCTCAGTGAATGTTTAGAACATATAGATTGAAGCCATGCTCAGAGGTAAGTGCGCACAAGAAATGACTAACTTCTAAGCGCATGATTCTTCTTGCGTCATTAACCCTTCAGGCGCAGGAACACTGCTACTTGGAAGCTCTGATTTTTGGGGCAATTATTTATATTTAATGTAACCTGACGTAACATCAGCGTCAAAGTACGAGACACTTAAATCCTTAATTGTAACAATGGAGGCATCAATATATTTACATTGAGCTGTTATTGGTGAAACTATCCCCAAAGCAGACATTAATATAATTATGTCACAGCAAAGTTGCACTTTGGTATTTAAAAAAAATGTAAAGCAGATTCCTCCTGGTGATCAGACACAGGTAAGCATCACAATATTGAAAGCGTTCAGGCGACCTTAAATTCCACCCGGGAAGACTTCGAGCGTCGTTTTTTTGATGCAGTACTAGTTCCATTTTTTTTTTTTTGACGCGATCGGTAAAGCCCCCGTTAAGCAGGAAATTCTACATCGCCGTTGTCGGCGCTGTGAGCGGAAGATCACAAGCAACACTCTGGTAGGTGGCGTCCATAGAGCAACTTATAAGGCAGGTGGGCCATCTAGGTCACGTGACCTAGCGGCGTCCTCACAACTTGGCCACCAGACAGCCAGCAAACTGCCCGCCGCACCAGGTGACATGTAAATCAATGACTGATCGCTCGGGAAGAACAACCTGCGTTAGATAAGGCTCGCCGCTGGGAGCACCTGCCATCCCAGGGCTGTGGAGCACCGCTTAACCGCTGCACCACTGCGCCAGGAGGCGACTACCAGGCATCAATGAAGGCAAAGCAGAGAGTGACCTTCTGCATGCATGGGAATTAACCCATTACACTATCGCGTCATACCCTTAAGGTCCAAAATAGTTTTTTGTGCGCCTACAATTTGATGTAGACATGTGTAAGAGGGTTATTGCGGCTTTTCAGTGGGGGAAGGGTAGAGGTGTGGACGAAATAATGCGGAGCGCGTAAAGGTGTTTGCACTTTTGTCACGCATTCCTTAGAGCAGCTCTAGTGGTTTATATGCTTATTCGCAAGAGCACCAGCGACATTTTCTAGCGCATGTATTAATATCTTCTAACTTGAGTTTGATCGCCGAAGAGTGGTCCGTATTATTGTCGCCGCGGCTGTACTTAAATACTTAAATTGATGTATCCAATTTTAAACGTGACATTCTTACATAAGAGCACCGTTCGCACCGTAAAACTCAGCAAGACTGTTCATTTCCATGAAGCCGAGACCCATTCATCACGACATTGTATTTCTGTTGCTTCTCTGGAGGGCTATTCATTTATTTCTAATGCATGGTCGGAATTTATTGCCTTTTTTAGCGAAGTATACCACACGACACTGATTTAAAAAAATGGAAGGGGATGTAGAAGAAACAATAATGAGTGGAGAGCAGTTTTGTTCAGATAGCAGCAAAGGCTGCCGATATAACTATTGTTCATGGTCCACTTTTCAAGTCGCATTCACTATTCCAGCGTAGGGCCTCCATTATGAGGAAGCGTGTTGTGTCGCACATAACCCACGACAGTCAGACTGCCGTAATATCCTGAGTCATTGCCCCCCTCCCCCCCCCCCTCCCCGCCACCTGGAATTCTTAGAAAAAGTGGGGTGGCCCATGTCTCGGGCACCAAACAAAAATTGGAAAAAGCTAAATAATAAGCATTTTTTTGTTTGCACAGTGTGGCTTCACAAGCGATACAGTCAACTTTAAACACAGATGTTATTTTACTCGCAAGCTAATGAAATAATGTTTTATTCTGCGCGAAATCCACCGCTTGCGTCGCGCGAGGGAAGCTCCAGAAGAGCACAATTCGAAGTCGTGGCTGCAATCAGCATGTGGTCAGAACCGAATGCAGTATGAAAAAAAGCACAAAGGAAAAATGTCAACTGATAATTACAAAGAAAAACAGAATGAGTAACCGGTCACAAGCCGAAGGAGAATGACATCCGAGTGGCAAGCTAGCAAAGTGACAACCGCGCTGAGGCGCTTCAAAGCGAACGCAGAACAAAAGATTCCAGTGCCATTCGATGGCCTCGATATTCTTTGTTGACTGCGTAGCTGTTTATCAGCGCGTATAGAAAGGCAGCAAAACCACTTCCAACAACGGAGACCGTGGGAATACGGACCGCGAAACTGCAGCTTGAATAGACCCCTTTTGGAAGAAAGCGCAGCCTGTTGCACGCAAGTTCAACTAGGTCCGGAGATGCAGGGGTCAAATGAAAATGAAAATTGGCTTTTGGGGAAAGGAAATGACGCAGTATCTGTCACATATCGGCGGAAACCTGAAAAGCGCCGTAAGAGGAGGGATAAAGGAGGGAGTGAGAGAAGAAAGGAAGAAAGAGATGACGCGTAGTGGAAGGTTGCGGGATAATTTCGAACACCTAAGGATCTTTATAGTGCACTGACATCGCAAAGCACACGGGTGACTTAGCGTTTCGCCTCCATCGATGCACAGCCGCCGCGCTCAGGTTCGTACCCGGGAACTCCGGATCAGTAGCCGAGCGCCCTAACTACTGAGCCACCGCGACAAGGCCCAATCCTGGGATCAACAAAGTATACGGTACCATTAGCTACGCCCCACTGAAGCCTCCGATGACGAAGGCGTTATACAATCTGTTGAATTGTTTGGCTTTCCCGTCACCAGAGTCTGTACGCACTCAGCGTGAAGCTGAGCTCGCCGTCAAGAGAAAAAGAATCTGCAACCTTATGTCTATCCTGAACAAGGACTCAGCTTTGCTCTTACATGCAAGTACAGTGTGGCCAGAAGGGGGTATTTAGCAGTGCTGCCGGACGGAAATAAGTCGATGACGTGCATGGTGGCCACGTCAATCAGTATCGCATCCCGGGACGAGCGCGGGTCCAGCAGAAGCACGAAGGCGGTGATGTGCAGGGCGACACTGGGGGTCTCAAGCTCTCGAAAGTTCATCTGGAGCACCGCCACTGCGATCGATGAGCACACGCCTCCGGCAGCTTCGCTCACCCATGGGCCTAGGGACGCCTCCTGAGCACGGTTGATAGATTCACATCGACAATAAATTTTAAGGCGAACGCCGTCACTGGCTCATACTGTCGTCCGTTCGCAGAGGGTATCACACGTTTAATTCGGGAACTAAACAAGATAGCAGAAAAAGAATATTTGCTTCAGGTAGTGAAAGAAAAAATGAAACGAACTATATTTGATGACCGTAGAGTAATTATTTAATTATAGCTTAATATGTCGAAATTGCGTCGAAATTGAGTGGACGTCGATATAGCCACTGAAAGAGTGTGACGTCACATCTACTAGAAGTCGTCACTGCACACTGAAAATTCTCACAGAATGATCGGAAAAACATCGGATTTGGGTCAAATTAGAATAGAAAAATGTGTAATTAAACGTAATGAATACTTAACATCCCCAAAAGACATATAATTTGGGTATCGATATAGCCACGGAAATGGTGTGACGTCACATTCACTGGAAGTCGTCACGCAAGCGAAAACTTTCACAGAATGGTCGGCTTTCGCCTCGCAACACTTTAGAAGCCGACACTATAAAATGCAGCTGAGAGCCACTGCCGCCAGTTCAGGTTTTATCTGAAATTTAATGCCCCAGACATTTAGCTTCCCTCACGCATATGACACGTCCGGGCTCGAGTAAGCATGATTTGGCGATGTAGATATATATTTTTAAACATTTTCAGCACAAGTGGCGAACACTCGATTCTGGGAAACATTTTCTATCTTTTTTCCGAGTACTTAAAACCGTACCTTCTAGAGGGAGTAGAAGAGAGAGAAGTGAACAAGCCAGGCGTTGCCTCAGTTCACTCTGTTCTACTTAAAACAGAACTACACACTGTTAATATATAACTCGATATTTTCTTCGTCGCCTGCGGGCTGTCCGACAATTTTGTTGTTGTTCACTGCTCGCATCTTGCTTGTCGTTAGACTGACAGTATGCATGATACATTAACTACAGCTTTTTTGGTGTCTGTGCTGATCATAATATAGTATTTTTGGTTACAGAATGGGCCGAAAAAAGCAGTGAAGACAGGAAAATGGATTTGGAATGTGTGAACTGCCACAACATCCAGTTTGAACAAATTTTAAGTGCAGACTTTTCTTACGATATTTGGAAATAAAAATCTTGGTGTTCGATCTTTTTTGTTACCTCAATTCTTGCCGCCTGGATAAAAGGAGTTAGGCAGTAAGCCTCAACCGCCAGGGAGTCTTCCAGGCTTCTTTGTTGCAGCGAACAGGTGGGGAGCGTGCCGTTGGAGTACCGGCACTGGCCAGATGTCAGGCTGCTGCAACTTGTCATGGGCTGAAAAAATGTCGAAGATGAAACACAAGGCTTCGTTAACCGACGTAGGCGGCTCTGTCTTCTATTAATGCGAAAGCATTTCTCTTCTGAATGGCGGCGTGTACAGGGCCTGTCATCAGAGCGTGTCTGCACGCAAATGAGCATTCGAAAAAAGGAATTGGACGGCATTGTGGCTCGAGCCCAGGACGTCTACGGGCTAGGCGGTCACGCAACGCATACGCCACGAACGGCCGTTGGTATAGGGGTGTAAGAGCGGCACGAAGTGAAGGCGTTGGGATGTGTACGACGGTAAAGTGTGTTCGGGATGTGTTCTCATGTTAGAGGATGATTACTTGCAAAAAAAAAAGTTGATGTTATCTAAGGGTTACGTGATAAGTGCCACGTGACAATGATTGCTAGTAAATAAGTTGCTGAGGCACAAACGCAAATGCTTTCGCATTTCTTCAATGCAGCGGACTCTACAATTTTTTTGTAATATTCTCACTGGGCAAGTATAGGCACTTGTCGGACTCACGTTGGAATGAGTCGTCTTTTAGTTGAACCATACAAGTCAGCTCACTGAGACTAAACCGGCCACAATGTACAACTACTTCAGCGCTGAAGAGTAATTGAGAATATAAGCTTTAAATCTCAGGTGGCTTAGCCAACTACCTGTCCCAATAGAAAACACAGTGACCCATTTTAAATTTGTTATGCGTACAATTCTCTTAGATGAAGCTTTTAAACCAAACATAATAACACACGCAAGCGTCGGGTCATTCAAATGCCAACACTACAGTGTGCTAGAATACTTTGCAGTACACTGAACTAGTACCTAAATAAAAGAGACGAAAAAGAAACGCAGGCACTCATTCTCGATCTTTGTTTGCTGACTAGTTTGCTTCACATTGGTCAGCGTGTATTGCATTGTATCCAGGGTTGCTATGTTAAAGTTTGAGTGGACATTAGGGTAGCTACTGTGCTGATGCTTTTACAACCCAACGCATAATAAAATTTGGGCTCCCTCATGTGAGAATTCGGCTGTCCTTTTTGCCAATGGCGGGAGGGGAAGCAGTCCTTTGTAATCTTTTTACACGTTCAACAAAATCTTACCGATTGAAATTAACCAGGAAATCTCCCTTCAGCACATCTTATAGTGCAAGCATACGCAGTACTTAAAACCGTGTACGAACTAACCCCATTGCTAGAAAAACTATCACTGTAGTCGCACGCCACGTCCACCTCGATTCAAAATGTTTTCAAAATGGTTTAATTCTGAGCCATGATTTGAGAAGCTTATGGTACCCCTGAATCTATAATTCCGTATAGGATTGTCACGAGGACCCTCCTGAACCGCTTCCTAGATCGTTTCGACATTAGGGATGCCGTAAATCTCCAGTATACTCGACAGACCCAAGCAGAAGTTCGGCCTCTCATCGTTAATCCAAATACATATCTCAAGTCTTGTTGGCATTGTTAATAAACGCACAAAATCTGTAAGTCGCCAGTACCACAGTTCTCTCTTTATGAGAAGGGCATGTTATGTATATATTAAGTTAAATACATGCACGACAAAATTATTGTTTAGATCATAATTACGAGACATCTTATGAAAAAGCACGCGCTATATGAGAGCTGTTTGGCCGCTGAGGGCTGAAATCTGGCTTAGACAAATCCACAAACTTTCGACGGTACTCAGAGCGCCCCGATCAATTCAAACTTTTCGGAAACGTTACACAGAAGCCCAGGGAATTCTTTCTGACTTCCAATAGAAGTTAGCCTGCAGGAGTAATGCGTTTTTTAAAGTACTCCGTAAGAGACAAATCTGCATTACAATGTACAAGGATTCTGACGAGGATAATAGGGCTGAGAAAGCAAATCGTGTTGCACATACACCTTAGGCCAAGGCAGTACCACCTGTGACCAAAGAATAAGGAAAGCCCAGTTTCGGCTGCGCTGGCTGAGACCCCCCCGTGCTAGCGGATGACAGCAAAGCCTTCCGGACAACTTACGTGCGCGCAGATGGTCGTTAAACTTGGAAGTGGGCCGCTGGAAACCCTGTCGAACATGTCTACCGCCGTCAATGTCGCGTAGCTGAGCAACTTGTAAATGATGATCACGGGTAGCAGGAACACCACTAAAACCAGGAGTACGAGGAACAACAGGTCTAAACTCGTCCTAGGGCAGCACCAAAATGTTTAAGCAGGCTTGGCCGGCCGGTCGGCTGGGATGGAGACTTCTTCTTTCTTCTTCACTCGGAGAGGACACACGACTACTAGGGGCACAGACCGATCGCTGTTTCGCCGCCATTGATGGGATAAATTCTTGATACAAACGGGGACCAGTTTAGAGAGAAATGCGATAACAACAGTAACAAAAGAAATGAGGTGAAATGAAAAATGATTTTTGCGGAAGGAAATGGCGCAGTATCTGTCTCACATTCATATTTGAACAGCGCAATAAAACAACGGGACACAACGAAGAAAGGACACCACAAGCGCTGACTCGCAACTAGATTTTAATTCACGTCCAAGCATCTTAAATACTAAGAACGCCAAACACAAATAAGAGGGAAAAACCAAAAGAAAAACGATACAAAGCTGCTAATCATGCCCACAAAGGTGACAATCAGCACGAGCGCGAGACTACACATCTTGGCCGGATAAAAACATCATCTCTTTATCAGTTAGTGTGACAGAAGGATCACTAATACAGCTATCAGGTTCCAAGCGGATGTGAAAAGCCTCCAAAATTTCCCGCGTTAGGCTGTCATTATGTTTTCCTAGGATGACGGTGTTAGACAACAGAGGGGTGCAAGTACCTTCTCTCCAGTGGCGGGCAAGGTTACAAGAAGACCCATTACCTCGGGACCTGTCGCTTGTGGTGTCCTTTCTTCGTTGTGTCCCGTTGTTTTATTGCGCTGTTCAAATATGAATCAATACCAACTCGCCCAGTTAGCAGCTTTAATGTCTGTCTCACATCTCTGCAGACACCCGAACCGCGCCGTAAGGGCAGAGATAAAAGAGTGAAAGAAGAAAGGGTGGAAGTGTGCCGTAGTGGAGGGCTCCGGAATAATTTCGACCATCAGGGGATCTTTAGCGTGATTTAAGGGGATCTTTAATCGCACAGCACACGGGGGCCTTAGCGTTTCGCCTCCATCGAAACTCAGCCGCCGCGGTAGGGTTCGAACCCGGGTACTGCGGATCAGTAGCCGAACGTCTATCCACTGAGCCAACTCGAGAGAAATTCGGCGATGACATGCATTCTGAACGAGTCCCTAGAATGACTGAAAGCGCGGCCTTTTGCATTACAAGTTTACAGTGCGTGGACAATTTGGACACCTTTTTCGAAAGATTGTGGAGTGCACGCCTACGATATTCTCTTTTCGCCCTTAAGAGGTCTAAGGGTATGTGCTCTCTGAGAAGGGTGTGTGGCAACTTATGTTCACTATTGTCTTCAGCAGTGTGCGCGGAGGAGGTGCACGCTTGTTGCGAAGTTTAAATTTGTTCCAAAGCTGCAGTAAATGCGAAGTTTCCTTACCTGTGCGGTGCCTCACAAATGTGCGTGCGCAACCCGCAGCAATAATTTAATTTCAGGATTTGTCATAATATCTGCAATAAACAAATTCACAGCAAGGAAGCATGACAGTTTGTAAACATCAGGACCTGCGCCTGTAAAGAGACGGTCTAGATTAGGACGTCAGCATCTAAAGCAAGTTCTGTCGGTGTCAAAAGTCTCTGACCCCCACCCCCTCCAAGTTCCGAAAGGTGGCGCTCTGCAAGGGTCGCAACCAGACGATGTACTCTTGGTGTCAAGACCACCGGTCACCAAAGCAACCAGGTGCGACCTCTTGTAGGAAAAAAAATTGAAAATGAAAATTTGTTTTTGGGGAAAGGAAATGGAGCATTAACTGTCTCATATATCTCGGTGGGCACCCGAACTGCGCCGCAAGGAAAAGGAAGGAATGCGGAAGTGAAGGAAATAATTTCTACCAGCCGGGGAACTTTAGCGGGCACTGACATCGCACAGCACACGGGCTCGAAACGCGGACGCCACGGCTCAGCAACTGAGCGTCCCAACCACTGTGCCTGTGAGTTTTACCTCTTTGGCAATTTTGAAAAACATTTAACTTTAGGGCGTACCAGCGAAGGCAGTGACGATGCAGGAACGACCGGCGGGCTGGTTGCTCCAGCTTTATATATACACCTGCCGGAATGCGTCACACACTGTTGAAGGTGGGGATCGGGGACGCTTCTCGACACAACCTCGGTCAAGATGACGGCCGCTCCGACCAGGACAGGAGTGCCGCTGAGTGAAAGGTTTGTTAGTGGAGTTTTATTTTACATATTTACAAGCTTTTGAGTTCAGAAGTGAGCTGCTTCAACTGCAACTGCAGTCCAGTTTTATACACTGCGTCTTCCCTAAATTCCCAAGGTAGGAGACGCCCTCGTAAAGGTGGGTGTGGTCAAAACTTCCACTCTCATGCGCAGACACCTCCGCCCACATGGACACGCCCCTGGCATATGTTGAGCACGAGAGAAAGGGGTATGCGGCCAGGACCCCGCAGGAGTGGCAAGAGATGTCAGGAGGTCGGCACGCTCTCCGCCGGTCGGCGAACTTCGGAGAAGCCGAGGCGCAAAGCCGGAGCGCCCTGTCGGGAGATAATCCCCAGTTATTCTGCCATTAGCGATGGTCGGCGAAGCCTGTGGACGAGCCATTGTGGCGATCCATTTCCACGCTGGTGCTGTGCCCGGGAACCCTGGAGTAGTCGGGTCGGTAGAGACATCGGGGAAAATCAGAAGACAGACGGAACCACTTCGCTGGTGGCGACAGCGACTCCTTAAAGGGATTTTCGCAGAACCCTGGTCTCCGCTTGTCCCACGCAGAAAAAGCCGGCGAGCGCGGTAAATGCACCCCGCAGACACCTGGCGAGAGATGCTGTCTTGGCGCCAATCTTCGACACCTGCTGCCCCCAATCCTAATACCAGCTGGCGTCAATTCCTAATAACTCCAACGCGGCCAGGAAAATCTCGATCGTGCAGTGGTAGCAATCCCTTTCCGAGGAGAGATGGGCAGGTCTTGGGAATGGGATGAGCGGTTATCTTCTGCGAGCTCCAAAACAACCCCCAAACCTCCCACAATGGCAAACAGCGGCATAACAGCGGCATAAATAATTCTGCCTCCGAGTGGTTCCGCCATCTAAGTCAACGTATCACGGACCTTTGGGCAACAACCAAGTCAGAGCAGTGCATGAAATGGATCGGAGTAGTCAACTACATTAAAAAAACATACACAGGTCCGCTAATAACACACACACACACACAAACACACACACACACACGCGCGCGCGCGCGCGTGTGTGTGTGTTATCAGCGGACCTGTGCATGCTTTTTTAATGTAGTCAACTACATTAAATGTAGTCAACTACATTAAAAAAACATAAACAGGACCGCTAATAACACACACACGCGCGCGCGCGCGGAGCGCATCTGTCAATGGACTCAATCATTGAGAATAGCGAGGAAATAATACCCAACAATCCCCAGAAAGGAGCGGAAGTCTTTCTTTGTTCGAGGCGTTGGAAATTCAGCTATGGGCTTAATTTTTAGTTCCGAAGGCTGCCTAGTTCCATGCCCTACAATGTGTCCCAGATAGGTCACATGTGAACAACAAATGTTACACTTTTCCTAGAGTCCCGCAACCTTGCCAACACACTCCTCAGGTGCATTACATGCTCTTCCCAGCTGTTCGAAAAAATGGCTATATCGTCCAAGTAGGGCACTGCATAGCTTTGCATGTCTAAGTACAATGCCCATTAATTTGGAGAAGCTGTATGGTGCGTTCTTGAGGCCGAAACTTAATACGAGAGGTCTGAACGTCCCAATGGGTGAAATGAAGGCGGCATAGCGGCTCGAGGCGTCTGAGAGAGGGACCTGCAAACATCCCCTCCACATATCTAACGTAGAGATGAACTGTGCCCAACTAACCCGCTCCACTCTCTCATCAATACATGGAGTCGGATAGAGCTTGTTCCTGGTGATATGATGGAGTTTTCTATACTCCACGCATGGACGAGGCTATTTACCTGGCACTTCGACGAGGATCATTGGGGTAGTGTAATCACTTTCAGTTGGTTCGATTACCCCGATTTCGAGCATTAGCTTAATCTCTGCCTCCATGATCTGCCGTTGACGTGGTGACACTCAATAAGCTTTGACCTGATTGGTTCGGAGGAGGTCAGCTCGATCTCTAGAGTGTTCAGGCCAGTTTTCCCTGGCCGACTGCTAAATATCGCATTGAATTCCCCCAAACGTCCCTTAAGTTCATCTACCTGTTTCTCTTTCAGAACATTAGTCCTCGCAAAGCGTGCAACAATGTCCTGGATGCTGCAATCTGCTTCGCTGTGTATCCCTAACTCAGGTACATCAGCCTGTACTTCCTTGGGTACGTTTAACATCATGCTTACCACCTCCTCCCTGCCTACATAAGGTTTCATCAAATTGCAGCGGTAGATGGTAGCCTCATTTCTCTAGCCGGGTTCTTTCAGGACGTAATTTGTTTCGGACAGCCTGTGCCGAACTTCCACCGGCCCCTCCCACTGCACTTCCATTTTGTTTATCCTGGATGGTCACAAAATCATGACCTTAGCGCCCGTCTTAAATGTTCGTTGCCTTGCATTTCGATCATAATAGACTTTTGTTCCTTTCTCTGCCGCTTTCATGTTTTCCTCAGTTAGAGCATGCGTAGAACTTAGTCGGTCTAGCAATTCCAACACGTAGCTCACGACAGTTTGGCTTTCTCCTATTCCCTCCCAGAATTCTCGCAAAGTCCGGAGAGGAGAGCGTAGGGCTCTCCCATTCACAAGTTCAGCGGGGTGAATCCGGTCGCTTCATGGGGAACTGTTTTGACCGCGAACAGTGTTGCCGGCAAACAGCTCTCCCAATCTTTTTTCCGTTCATAGCACAACGCGCGCAGAACCCCTTTGAGCACGGAGTGCATTTTCCCGACACTGTTCGACTGGGGATGATATACCGAACTGTGTATTAGCTTGATTCCACACATCTTGAAAAAGGTGGTTGGTAAGGCGCTGGTGAACACGGTTCCCTTATCCGTCTGAATCTCCCCGGGAAAACAGATTCGTGCATATATGCTGAGCAAAGCATCCACTATTTCTGAAGAGCTTAGTTCTTTGAGGGGGACTGCTTCGGGGAATTTTGTTGCTGGACACAGCATGGTAAGGAGATACATGTATCCTGATTTAGACAGCGGTAGTGGCCCTACTGTGTCTATCACTAACCGCCGAAAAGGCTCGGTGATCAGTGGAGCCAATTACAGGGGAACTTTCCATTTGTCTCCTGGTTTTCCGACTCGTTGACATACGTCACACGACTTCACACACCGCTCAACGTCTTTGAAGCAGCCTGGCCAGTAGTACTCCTTTAAAAGTTGCTCTTTCGTTTTGGTGATCCCCAAGTGTCCCGACAGCTGTTCCCATGACACAAGCTCAAAAGGTCAACCCGGTATTTTTCCGGAATTACTAGCTGATCAAACGTCTTGCCTTTCCAATCTCTGTCTTGCCTGTACAGCCGCCAGCCTTTTCCGAGTACCGTGATGTTACGCCTCGCTATGCCCTCTTCCGCGGTAGCATGCAGGCGCCTCAATCTAGGGCCGTTCTTTTGTTCTGCCTTCATCATCTCTATATTTCTAAAAGCCGCTCAAAACTGCGCGAACTGGGGGCCAATACTGACGCTTCGGCGGGCTCTATTTCCTGCGGCTCCCTTGGCGCCGCAGCTGCTTTGATATCGCCTGATGTAGGGACCACCTCGACCCCTTGTTCAGCCACTAGGTTTGGCTCCATGATTTCAGGTTCTGCTCCGATTTTCGCCTCTCCGTGTCCCAGGCCCTGTGTTAACTGAGCTGCAAGCTTGCGGGTTTCAGAGCGCGTTAGTGCCTGTACTTTTCCTTCTACAATGAGCTGTCCTCGCTCACGCAACAGCCGGTCAGACCGGTTTGAGAACAGATAAGGATATCCAAGCGGAACTGATTTCGAGACGGCTGCCTCCGTCACCAGTTTTGCAAACGGACCTGAAATCTCAACCCTTGCCATAGGTAAGCAAACACTGTGCTCCTCCAACACCTGTTTAATCCATGTTACTTCTCCCGTGAAATCCTCTGACGTAACATACGATGGGTGCACTATATCCATCATTGCCGCACTGTCCCTGAGCACCTTACAAGGCTTGCCCTTTATCTCTAACTCATGAAGGTAGGGGCGAGCAGTTCTAGGTTTTCACCACTACCGTTTACGTACGAGAACACCATTCTCTGGTTTCTACATCTTGCATCGATGCGCATTGTTTCTTGGCAGTTATATCGCCGCAACGGTTGCCTGGCCTCGAACTCCTTTTTCTGCGCCTTTTCTACCCCTTCGACCTTCGTTTGAATGCCGCTCTTCTCTGGAGCCTTTTTGCTGAACTTTTTTTGTGTTGCACCCTGCCCCACCTTTCCATTTATAGCCGGCCGTCTAGAAGCAAAATACTTTCTTGAGGTAGTTCCTCTTTCTGACTGACTTTCCTCCGCATTCGCCTTTCTCCACGTCGAGAATTCGTCTGCGAGTTGAGCTGCTCGCTCCACTGTCTCTACCTTTTCTTTGTCCTGTACCCAGAGTTTTACGGACAGTAGAATGCTGCGGAAAAACTGCTCAAGACAGACGCACTGAACTACCTTGTCCTTGCTTTCGTACACGCCTGCCCCCTTAAGCCACTCTACAAGCTTGCTTTTCAATGCGTACGCAAGCTCCGCATTATCCTCATTGCTGTTTTTTTTGTTGCCTCCCTAAACGCTGCCCAAATGCCTCATCTGAAAGGCGGTATTTCTTCGGTAGAGCCGATTTCACTTTTTCATAATTTTCCGCATCCTGTTCGCTAAACCTGGCGATCACATTAGCCGCCTCGCACGGTAAAAGATCTAGCAGGCGTTGTGACCGCCAATTTTCTGCGATTTTTCTCTTTTGGCACGCCCTTTCATGGTTCATTAGGTACAGACCAATGTCTTCGCCCATCTTGTAGGGATACATCTAATTGTCGGTTCAGTGGGACTCTGCTCTATCACCACTAATGTTTGCTCCCCCGTTTTGGGGTGCCAGACGCTGGCTTTCGTGTTCGAGCTCCAGCATTTTCAGTTGTATCTGTTCTGCGTCTTGCTTTCCTTTTTTTCATCCTCTCCTTTCTGTTTTACATCTCCTTCTATCTTTGTTCGCCGTTCTAGCTCATTTCTTGCCATTTCTCAGGCAATTTGCATCCCTTCTTCATGCGCATCGCTATTATTGATTGCTTTTATGATTGCCCCTTTCCTCATTCCTTCCTCCACTTCCTTATCCAACTCCTCACACATCAGCAACAGCTCTTCCTTATCAACCAACCTGAAGTCCAGGATCGCTGCCCCAAATGGTGGCTTTGCCCACTCACTAATGCCAACAAGTTGTTGAAGGTGGGGATCGGAGTCGCTTCTCGACACAACCTCGGTCAAGATGACGCCCGCTCCGATCCGGACAGGAGTGCCGCTGAGTGAAAGGTTCGTTAGTGCAGAAAGAAGACCTGGTTTATTATACAGATTTACAAAATTTTTGAATTCAGAAGTGAGCTGGTTCAACTGCATCTGCAGTACAGTTTTATACACTGCGTCGACCCTAAATTCCCTAGGTAGGGGACGCCCTCGTCATGGTGGGTGTGGCCAAAAATTTCCCTCTCAAGCACAGACAGACGCCTCCGCACACATGGACACGCCCCTGGCATAAGTTGAGCCCGAGGGAGAGGGGTATGCGGCCAGGACCTCGCCGGACTGACAGGAGACGTCAGGTGGTGGGCCCTCTCTCTGCCGGACGGTGAGCTTCGAAGAAGCCGAGGCGCAAAGCCGGAGCGCCCCGTCGGGAGATAATCGCCAGTGATTCTGCCATTAGCGATGGCCGGCGAAGCCTGTGGACGAGCCGCTGTGGCGATTCATTTCCACACTGGGGCTCTGCCCGGGAAGTCTGGAGTAGTTGGGTCGGTAGAGACATCGGGGAAAATCAGAAGACAGCCGGCACTACTTCGCTGGCGGTGACAGCGACTCCTTAAATAGATTTTCGCAGAACCCTGCTACCCGTTTGTCCCACGCAGCAATAACCGGGCGAGCGCGGTATATGCCCCCCCCCCCCCCCACACACCTGGCGGGAGATGCTGTCTTAGGTCCAATCATCGAGACCTGCTGGCGCCAAACCTAATACCAGCTGCCGTCAATTCCTAATAACACGCATGTGAGCCTTGCAGGTCTTTTGCTACGTTGGCCCAAGTTCCAGTAGACCGGACAAAAAGAATTGCGAGCTTTGCTAAAAAACGCCGTTGCCAGCCCAACAACAAGATGCTCCAAACACCAGCGGAAATCATTACGGACGCGTTCCGCTTCGGTAGTAGTCGAAACTTTCCATATCTTGCACTTTCATAAATCTGCTGAAGCAAATACGATTGCAATATATATGAAAGTAACAATGGTAAAATAAAAGGAGGATCAAGCTTATACGATCAACACTTCGAGCAGTGCGTGAAAGGAAACAGTAGTTCTCAAACAATTTGAGGTCAGAGGATATCCAAAGAGTTATTCTTTTGTAGTGGCGGTTGACAACTAGCATGAACTGGCGATGTCCAGGCCCGCAGGTCTTGTTCATTGATACGTTTCATAAGGAGGTTAGATAAGTGGGAGCAATTGCCTTCTGAAATATTAATGAAAGTCAGGCTTCTAATATGAGGGTTGATGCAGGCCAAGCCATATAAATTAAGGGACACTTGCTTTTTCGTATTTAATACCTTCGTTCCAGTTACGTCTTCTGAAGCATTAATGAAAGTCAGGCTTCAAACATACGGCTCGATGCACGTGAGCCAGTTAAATTAAAGGGACACTTAAGGTCCAACCTAAAAGTATGACGCGAGAGCGTTAGTGGTTATTTGCTTTTATTCTTTATTCACTACCTTCATTATAATTACACACACTTATTGATTTACGGCATACCGGACCACATTATACACTACACACGAGGTCTGTCTCTTTAATGGCCTACTGGTCATAGAGGGCCTTTTCGAAAACTAATGCAAGTTATTTGAAAACTGTTTTCGTTCTCGTATGAACATTTATTGAGGTGCATATGTTTATTATTTTACTGCATACACTGAAATTCATTATTTTACTTATACACTGAAAATCGGTCAAACTGATATGGACACTAGGTGTTGAGGGTCATATGTTGTTTGTGGCTATTTTTTAATAAAATAACAATAGAAGGAAAAGATGTTGCTAGCCGCGGCATCTGGCATCGAAACCTGAAGCACCCGAGGAGCGACTATCGGAAATAAAAGGACAGGGAAAGGACAGGGAGAGGGAAAGAAAAGGGGGAGCGATAGTAAGAAAGTATAGGGGAAGGGGGCAGTATACACTATGTACAAACAAATGCGGGATGCTGTGCCGGGCATGATAGGAGTACTAGGGCCATATACGTTTAGAAAACTGGACGCGAGAATGAATCATTCTTGAGTCACGCTAGCTTGGCACAAAAAGCCCCTCCATGCATAACCACTTGTTTAATCCTATAAATTCATTGCTCACACTAATCACTAACGACTTTGAAAGGACGACGCAAGTACTGCTATTATTTTTAAAAAATTCGATCATTTCGTAGACGGCTGCTGTTAGATAGTCCGCCGCCGACAAAGGGGTCAATTTTTGGGGGATGGAGCCAACCAGGAGTGACGGCGTACCATGTCACACCGAAGACTAAACATGCATTGGAAAAAAGAAATTCAACTTTTGACTGTAGAATCACTCTCAGAAAGTTTTCTAACAAGTGCAAGGAAGAGTAAAAAACAGACCAACCAACTCTAACTTGTCGCACTTCGTTGTCCACTTTTAAAACAATTGTAAGCCCAAATGGGCAAATAAGAAAAGCTTCGCAAGTTCAAGGCTGTACATTTGGCAGAACCGACACCGCAGAGCACTAACGGGATCGAGGCTCCCTGATGCACAATAAGCGATACGGGCAATTATAGGGTCAATTATAGTGTGTTTTATTTAGCGTTGAAGAGTGTCGTGTGAGCAAATTTTCGTTCATAAACTGACTGCTTCGAAGTGGACATACGACAATGCGAACGAGCCTCTAGAAATGCATGGTGCTTTAAAAAATACTTCGTCTTCAAGTTCGTGATGTGGCAAAACAAAACTGTAGGTGTCGTCCGGCAATCGAAATGGGACATTTGTATCCGCGCTGCATATCATGGTGAAATGGGATAGCTACCTCCTGTTCCGTATGAGGCGCAAACAGACTTCCTTGTCCTTGCAAAGAATAGTGTGTTTACCTTCATTATCGCGATCATTTTCCTTCTGCGCGACCGTCCTTTGACAGAGCGGTCGCGAAAATTCGAGAGGATGCGTGAACAAAAGCTTCTTTCTGTCTCTTCTTTCATTTTTTCTTTCGGTGGCCACTTTCGGGAGTGTAACTTTCGCAAACTTCGAGTACCCCGGGTTGTGTTTTCTAGGGGTGGGCGATGACTTGGAGAATCTGACATAATCGATACTTCGTGCAAAAGGGGGTGGCTGATGACTCTTTTTTTTTATTCGAGAAGTGTGCCATGAGGCATACGTTGAAAAAAGCAAGGGGGGAAGGAATGCACGGGATTGAAAGTTAAAAGAAGGAGTGAAGAACCATTGCGCTGAGGTAGTCACAGAGGTTGTTAATGAAACGGTTGTCTATAGTCCACTTCACCTAGTCACTTTCGCGGTTCCACCGCAGGCCCACCTCCCTGAGGAGCCGTTTTCTGATAGCAGCCGTCGCTGGGCTCGTCCACAACAAGTGCCGCACGTCACAATTGTCCGGTGCAGCGCTACAGTGAGGGCACCTGTCAGGTGCTGGCAGATCTGTGGCACGCCACCGATGACGGACAGATGGTGTCAGAGCCGCCCCTGCCCGAATCCGGCGCACGGATACCTTCTCCTGCCGAGTAAGACTACGGGGGAGAGGGTGCGAACACGGAGGAATTAGAGCGCGTGTTCGCTGGCGCAGAACTTCGGAATCAGAAACATGGGACAGGAACGGATCTGGGGGAAGAGGGGAAGGTGGCGGATCGTCTAATGTATGGAGATGAGTCATAGCATCGGCTTGAATGTTATGTGGATCCTGGGCATGGCCGCGAATCCAGTGTATGCGCACAGGGCATGGATACTTTGCGCAGAGCACATGAATTGATTGTGAAATCTGGAACGTTCGTCGAACAGCCTTAAGCTGTTTAAAGGCGGCGCGGGAGTCGGTGTAAATATGAACTGTATTGAATGTTGGAACGAGCGGAAGGGAAGCAATGGCATTATAAATGGCTTGAAGTTCCAATGCCAGGGGAGTGCACGTATCCGCAGTATACGTCGCGCGAGAGTTGAGATGCGGATGAGATGGACTATACACAGCAGTAACTCCCCTCTCTGCAGAACGTGATGCATCCGTGTATCATATGCACCCTTCAGGCAGATACGCTGCTGATACCGACGGGGAAACAGTGGGGCGATTGTCAGTGAGCTGGCAATAGGACCACGGTGGAAGTGTCTTTAAACGATGAAGTTTGAGAGACTGTTTTCGAGCTCTATTTGCCACCCGTTGGTCGATGATTTCACTGAGAGTATTAAGTTGGTCGAACTCCTGTAGCACAGGTATGGGTGTTAAACGAGGCAGATATGTTATGACGCGCATAGCCTCACGATTGATAGCTTCAAGGGAGTCCCACAGTCTGCGGGTGAGACGTTGAAATTGTGCCTGATATACTATCCGTGGCTGAAGGATAGAGCGCACAAGCTGGCGGGCCGTATGAGCACGTGCGCCGCCAGAGCGCATAGCTATGCGACGAATCAGACCTAGAGTAGCGTGAGCCGATTTACGGGTGGCTGTCATCCACGGGGTGCCAGTCCCAGATGTATGTAGGAGAAGACCAAGAATACGAACAGTTTCTACCTGAGGAATCAGAGAATTATGTACCGTAAAATTTAAAGGGGGAGCTTTCCGTAAGGCGGATATACTTCCAATTCGAATGAAACATGATTTAGTAGGAGAGAGTGTTAGACCCAGAGGTGGGAGGCGAGATGTCAATACATCCAGCGCGTGTTGAAGGACCGACTGATGAATAGACGCATCTGGATGACAGCACCACAGGGTGATATCATCGGCATATGCAAGCACGCGGATAGAAGGGATGGTCTCTAGGGCTCGAACAAGAGGAATTAAAGCCACATTAAATAATGTGGAGGCGAGAACGGAGCCCAGCGGCACACCTATATTGGAAGTGAAATTACCAAAGGGCTTTCCGTGGACACGCACGCTAAAGGTTCGATTTGCTAAAAAGGCGTGAATGGAGAGGAGGAACCGGTGAGGGAGACCAACAGTTTGAAGGGAGGCAAGAATGGCAGAGTGAAGGATGTTATCATATGCCTTTGTTATGTCTGTAGCGATTACGGTTCGTACAAGGTGACTCTGCGGAGAGTGGTCAAGCACGTCAGCAGCCAAAGTAGCAAGGCCGTCCTCCGTTCCAATTTGTGGGCGGAAACCAATTTGGGAATCTGGGTAACAATCATGGGATTCCAGCCACCACGACAAGCGTGCGGCTAGAATGTTTTGATAAATCTTGCAGATGGTAGGCGTAAGGGAAATTGGACGAAGAGCCGAGAGAGATACTAGAGGCTGACCTGACTTGGGTATTGGAACCACAATCGAATGCTTCCAGTCTCCCGGCATGACTCCAGAAAGCCACACTTCGTTAAAAGTATCAAGTAGGGTTTGCAAAGCCCTCCCTTCCAAGTTACGGAATAAGGAGTTAGGTATGAGGTCGTGCCCGGGTGTAGTAATAGTTTTTAAACGTTCAATGGAGGCCAGCAGCTCTGCCATGGTGAGGTCAGAAGTAATCCCATCGGGGGGCTCTGTTACCGATAAGTCAGGTGGAGACGTAGCGGTGCAGTCATGGTTTGGAAAAAATTGACGGGCCGCTTGTTGTGCAAATGTGTCCTCATCCACATTTAGCGTGAGGAGAATGCTCTCTGTGTAATCTGCAACCTGAGAAGGGCGCTCCATGGCGTGAAACACTCTCCAAATATGTAGATTGCCCTGCGTAGAGGACAGGCGGGCACACCATGCAGCCCAGCGTTGCCTGCCTAGCCGCTTTGCATAGCGCCGCGCCCGTGCCGTAGCGCGGTGAAGAGTAGAAAGAGCAGATGGGTCATCGGGGTGACGAGTAGCATAAAGATT
Organism: Amblyomma americanum; assembly: GCA_030143305.2. Taxonomy (NCBI): domain Eukaryota; kingdom Metazoa; phylum Arthropoda; class Arachnida; order Ixodida; family Ixodidae; genus Amblyomma; species Amblyomma americanum. Next base: position 81,567 of record JARKHS020016415.1, on the reverse strand, counting down.
CGCCTGGCGACGAAGAGCCCACAGATTCAAGAGATGTATGTCCGGGTTTGGGTCGTCTTCATTTACAGTAGTGGTAATAGTGTGAGTAGCGAGAACAGCAGAGAGAGTAGACAATGCTGAAGAGGGGTTGAATGTAGATAAATGATTGTCTGCGTGTACAGAGTCCCATGATGTTATTCGTACAGTGCGGCGTATTTTCCGTAGACGCGTAGGCGTGAGGGAGATAAAAATAGGGCTGTGATCGCTACCCCAAGTATCAGAATCAACAGCCCAACGAGGGTTGCCGGGGCCTAACCACCAAGTCAAATCAGGTGAATACGGGCCACCTCGTGGGCGGGTAGAAGTATTCGGGTGGTTTAAAAGTTAAAAGGAATGATCCGAAAAGCTCCCTTGGATGTGTGAACCCCTTGAGGAATCCGATGGGTAACCCCACGCAGTGTGTGCGCCGTTGAAGTCACCACCAACCAGAATAGGGATACCCGAATTGGTAGAACGTAGAAAACGAACCCATCCCAGATTGGGAGATGCGGAGCCAGGACGACTATAAAAAGAAACTAGGACAAGGGGTGTGCGTGCAGGTTTTACGAGAAGGGCAACAACCTCTTGACGTGTGTTGCACCACCGTGAAAGGTCGAGCGGTGTGTGCGGAACTGAACACACGCGCTGAGCTAAGCATAGCTTGCCCCTGAGGGTTCCGGTTGGGTTTTCTCACTTGAGAATGCGCCCACCGTGCCGGGAATTTCTCCGCAGGGGCGTCGTCAGCATTCGGTCTCACGGAGGGCACTGTCCGACCCACGCCACACGCGGGAAGACAGCGAAAAGCGAAAACACAGACCTAGAAGCAGACACGTAGCCACCCACTAGGTCTTCCACTGATGACTCGAGGATGGGCGATGACCTGGGATATGACGGTATGTTGTAGAGGGTGCGGACACGGAGGAATTAGTCCACGTGTTCGCTGGTGTAGAACTTGTTGCTCGGGTAAATGCGACAGGAATGGACCTGGTGGGAAAGGAGCGGAAGTCGGCGGGTCGTACGTCTGATGAGTCAAGGAGCTTCGTAGTATCTACATGAATATCATGCGGATCGTGAGCATGGCGTCGAATCCAGTGTATGCGCACAGAACAGTGGTATTGCGCCGCAGAGTTGATGAATTGATTGTATTATCGAGAATGGGCGAAGAACAGCCTTAAGCCGTTTATGGCCACGAGGGAGTCGGTATTGAATGTAGAGACGAGCATAGGGGAAGCAATGGCATTGTAAATCGCTTGAAGTTGTAATGTCAGAAGGGTACACGTCATCATCATCATCAGCCTGACTACGCCCACTGCAGGGCTAAGGCCTCTCCCACGTCTCTGCAATTAACCCTGTCATTTGCCAGCTGCGCCCATCGTATGCCCGCAGACTTCTTAATCTCATCCGTCCACCTAACTTTCTTCCGCCTCCTGATACGCCTGCCTTCTATTGGAATTCACTCCGTTACCCTTAAAGACCAGCTGTTACCTTGCCTTCGCATTGCATGGGTTCACGTATCCGCAGTATATATCGCGCGAGAGTTGAGATGAAGATGGGGGGACAGAAGGGGGGGGGGGGACAGCAGCAGCTACCCTCTGTGCAGCGTGTGATGCATGCCTTGTACGGCATGAACGCTTTCTCGGGTTAGTCTACGGTATCGGCGAGAGAGTGACCGAACAAGAAAAGGAGAGACTCATCGGAGAGGGTGTGGAGTGCGCCTACCGCCATGCGAGTAACAGGACAACTTCTAAGCCACCTGTCAAGAAGGTTGTCAATTTTCTTAAAGAAAATGGCTTAACGGTCATCCAGTCGGACAAGGAAGGGGGTTTTGTAGTCTTACCGCAAGGCTTGTTCCAGAGCAAGGCGATGGATGCCGTTACAAAGAACTTCACGCCAGTCAAGCACGATCCGAAGAAAAGAAAGCGAGAAGCCGTGAGACTTTTAAAGGATTTGAAGTTGGAGCATTTGATGAAGGCCGTGAAAAACGAGGATGCCGGAACCCTTGAAGTGTTTTTCACTGGAAAAACGCATAAAATTGGTTGCCCCTTTCGACTAATCGTGTCGGACAGGAACTGCTGGCAGAGGAAGCTTGGGAACTTCCTGCAGATACATTTGAATGTGTTATTAGGCAATGACCCGTTCCTCGTTAGAAGCTCCAAAGAAGTCGTTGAGCTGATGGGAAAAGGGCTACCAACTTCCACGACGGCTTTTTCCGTCGACATCGAGGACATGTATTATTCCATTCCGCTCGAAGGACTGTTCGCTGCCATCAGAGAATGCGTGGAGCTTCACGGAGAGACGAAGTTCCAGAACTCAGTTGGCCTCAACACTGGCAACTTCTTGGAACTTATAGATTTCTATCTAAAGTCTTCCGTCATCCACTTCAATGAGAGTTATCATATTCAAAAAGCAGGCATTTGTATAGGTTCGAGCATAGCTCCAGCCTTAAGCGACATTTTTCTGTCATCCTTTGACCGACGTCTTCAAGACAAACTGCGAGGGATGGCTGTCACCCGCGTGTGCAGGTACGTCGATGACTACCTGGTCTTCCTGACCCCACCGGGGGACGGCAATCTTCAGGATTTGGCTTCAAAGATCTTCTCGGCATTTTCATCTGAATCTTTCGGGCTCCGGTTTACCAGTGAGCTACCGCTTGATGGTCATCTTCAGTTCCTGGATTTAGATCTGCACTTTGAGAAACAGCGTTTGTGCTGGTCCTTCAAACCCAGGTCCAAAAAGGCTTTGCTTCCCTACACTAGTGCCCATTCGAAGTTGGTCAAGCGAGGCATCATTTCCCTATGTGTTGAGTCGGCCCTGAAAAAGACTTGTGAGCACAAAGTCCAAGAGAGCTTCCAGTACCAGCTTCAGCGTTTGCAAGCAGCTGGATACCCTCCGCACGTCATTTCGAGTGTGTGTGAAAATGTGCTTCAAAAAATTAAGAGAGAACGCAAAGACAAAGAAGACGCCGAGCAAAAGAAGGCCCATGTGATTCCATACATCCACAAATTCTCGCACAACATCAAGAAAGTGGCGAGAAAAGGAGGCATCAACGTTGTCTTCTCAGCTCCATGCAGACTGTCCAAGGTGTGCGCGATGATGAAGAACACTAAGAAGACCCCTTGCAAAATTAAACATCTAAGGAAGTTTAAAGATTGCGTTGCCGGCGTTGTTTACCGCATTCCCCTTAGTTGCGGAAAAGTCTACATAGGCCAAACCGGCAGATGCTTTAATGAAAGAGCAAGGGAGCACCGGTTGAGCGTGGCAAACAACGATGGAGGGTTTTTGGCTAAGCATTGTGCGGACTGCACAAAAATGAAGCAACGGGAATGTGTACCATGGTTCGAAAAGACGGAATTTCTGGCCAGATTGAATGACAAATGGGAGCGTCTCGTCGTCGAAACATTTTACATCGGCACTACGGACAACTGTGTTAGCAAGGCTTCCATTTCCTTATCATCCAAAGAATTTTCGTTTTTTGCGGGGGCATGTGTAGCCTAGTGGCCTGTTTGTGCCCTGGTGATTGAGCAGTGCCTCCTGATTGCGTTTGATGCTTTCGTTGTTCATTTGATTAGCGATCTCAGTTTTGTTTCGGTTCTGTCATGGTTTGAGATGTTTTCCTACGCTTTGGATTTCATTCACCCCCCTTTTTTTAAAACCGTTGTTGTCTTAAACTGTTGTCCCGTCTTTCATCTTTTTGTTTTTTTAAATGACTCGGTGCCTATTTTCACTGTGTTTGTGTGACGTAGCTTCTTGAGCTGATTCATGGTTTTTTTACCCTTTTGACCTGGTGCCTTTTTTCACTGTTTTTTTGTTTTTGACGATGACCGATGTGGTTGTTTTTGTTTCCGTTTTGTTTGCTTTCAAAAGGGGGAGTGCTTCGTCTCTTGGTTTTGGTGTCAGCACCCGCGCTTGTAAGCGGTTCGAGCTTCAGTGGTATTAGATGGCTACAGTGGTGTGGTTTTTGTTATGATTTTCCTTACTTTGCAGAACGCGTAATTCTCAAGTGTGCACTGTCGCTAAGCGTTCCTTTGCTTTTTGTTTTCATAGAAAGGGCCGGCCCGGTATAAGATTATCTTGTAAGCGGTTGATTCTTGTGTGGTCTGTTTATCGCCTGGGCAGATTGTCACGTGCCATATTGATCAGATTTGAAGTGCGTTGGGGATCGCTATATATATTTGCCTTGTATTCCTCCCTTTAGTAAAGTTGTAAGTCTGCGTTAGTGTGTGTCTGCCTCCCTTTCGTCCGTGTTCTTGTTGCGCAGTTCGTCTTTTTTGCATTATGATCAACCAACTAGCCTGACAAGTCCTGTTGAGTTAGAGGCGCGGCTGATACCCACGGGGAAACAGGTGAACAATTGCCTGTGCGCTGACAGGACGACCAGGCAGGAAGCGCGTTTAAGCGATAAAGGTGCCGGGTATGTTTACGAGTTCTGTTTGCCTCACCCTGGTCGGTTAGTTCACTGAGTGTAGTTAAGCGTACTGTTGAAGCATGGGTATGGATGTAAGATGAGGGAGAATAGGTATGGCTTGAATAGCCTCAAGATTGATAGCTTCAAGGCAGTCCCACTATCTGCGATTGACGAGATAAAAACAGTGCAAGAAAATATGATCATTCGACAGAAGCCTGAATATAGCGCAAAGTAAAGAACGGCAAAATAGACGGAAAAATACAGTACGAATAGTGACAGTCCAGTAAAAAATATTTGCCATGAAATAAAAGGAGAGTGAACCGATAACATCACGTGGGAACACTTCCGCCCCCCCCCCTTTTTTTTTGCAAATGACATTATGAAGACGAGAAACGCATTGTAACTGTTCTCGAAGCGATAAGAGCATCGGGTGGGATAATATTTCCTGTTTAGTTTTTCTTTTAAATATCGCAAGAGCCAGAAACAAGCACCTAACACAACTATACAAAGAGAACATTATTCATAAAATGCCTAACGATTTGATGTAGGAGTGAAGCGCCAACTGAAAACAATGAACATCGTTGATAGTAGCACCGCACAAACGGTAAAGAGTTTCATTGCGTTATTTATAGTGCGAGATGTGAATTCCGGCATTTTCAGTGTGCTTGCAAAATTAGTTTCACTTTGTACGCATGATCTATCCTTGTCGAGACGGGATGCGTAGGAAACACTTGTGAAGTAGAAAACGACGCATTACAGTGGTATACCACAGTAGCACGTCATTTTCTTTCCATACCCTATAGGGTGGGGGGGAAAAATGGTTGGGCAAATGTTCTGCGCATGGTCAGTGATGTTGAGGGTGTCTTTCAGTCTGCCGATGTTTTCGAATCGCAAATAAGATGACAGGATGCCCCTTTTTGTTTTGTTTTGAACCTGTTTGAGATATTTATTGCAAGCTACATGATAAGGACACCAAATGATCGATGGGCATTCCAACGAAGGATGGGTGACCGAGTTATGTGCAGAAAGTCTCGTGCGTTGGTTGGTTGGCGAGATGAAGCAATTTAAAGGAACTGAGTTTCTTCAGTGCTTTCGAAGTTATGTGCTCGATGTGGTCATTTCGTTTTTAAGGAGAATGCAGTTTTATTTCGAAATAATTAAATGTCGAAACAGAATCAACAGGAACGCTGTTTATTGCGTATGCATTAATTGCTGTTTTTTTTTCACGGAGGAGTAAATTTGAGATGTATGGTTTTATCACAAAGCTGAAGTTAGCCGTCACCGCCGGAATGAATTTTATTTTTCGTTAATGCCGCGCACACCGAAGAATGATACGAGCTTCCCGCAGATACTGCATCGATAACCATTACCACCATTTGCTACATGTCACTGTCGGCGCTTTTGATTTGTGATCCCATGAAAGTGTTTGTTTATAATAAAGCACGATTTCTTTATTTACATTGAACGTCATTGCTTTTGTTTTTAATTTAGTAGTCCTATTACTTTTGCTTTCTTATTTTATGCATATTACTTCATTAATTTTGTGGAATTTATTGCTTTCTTTAAAGATGACGGCGGAAGAAAGTATTGTTTAGTTTTGAAACCGCTCACCTTCATAGTGCTCCGGTGTCTCGGTAAATAAATTAAGAGCAATATTTTACCAGCGTTTATTTCAACTAAATTCACAGCACATTAAAGCCGGCCCTGCCTTGGCTCTGGTGTGTGGACTGCGGAAACACAGTTGATGGCGGAGCTCGTACAGAGGCAGGGATTTGAATTCGTGGTGCACTCGGTATTTTTTGGATTTGTTCTGATCTGCATGGGCATGAGAGAGTTTCAAAGCGCCCAGTAACTTGCCCCAAGTCATTCTTGGCTGTTTTTTTCTTATACATCATCATTATCACCATGAATCTGCATTACTGCTGGGCAAATTTTTTTCAGGCATAAGGTACTGTCACCCTATTTCTGCAAACTTCCTAACCTCATCCGCCCGTGCACCTCACTCTCTGCAGTTGCTTTAGCTTGAAATTAGGTAGCCCAAGGGATCACGGGGTATCGGTTGTACGCAATGTATACTCTGTTCATGTCCTTTCCTCGTCTTGACTTCGGCTGGAGTATCATTAACTCTAATTCGTTTTCTAACCCACTCTATTCCTGTCCTTAGGGCTTATTATTTTGCCTTAGTTCGCTGTGCTCTCCGCAACCTTATTTTCAGCTTTTCCGTTAGCCTCTAAGATTGTGAACCACAAGTGAGTGCTAGCAAAATAAAACTATCAAATACTTTCCGTTTGAAGGATATTTCTAAGCTCTATTCATGACAAGAATACCTGCCAAAGGTACTACACCGCATTCTTATAACAGTGTAGCTTTTAGTAGATCATTCCCTCTGTATCCATTAGCGTTGGCTTAATTGGGATGACTAGCTCCGCGATGCCATCCTGAAAGAGTGTGCCACATGTGCAATGCCGGCCACGTGACCCTACGTCGTGACGCCAACACAAAGGGAGCCGTGCGTCACAGAGCCGCAGCCACCCACGTGGTCACTAGAGCCGTGACGTCACCGCGAGCTCGCCTAGAAAAGAAGACAAGAAGCAACTGCATATTAACAAATTGTAAAATCGCACAACAGGATAAAAGGATTGATGAGAAGCATAATCGCTCAACCATGTTTCTCTCCTTCGGTTTATACCCCTAATGATCCCAATCTGGAGTCACTAATTAGTTTGGATAAGTATATTCCCAGACTATAGTTTCGATAACTCGCTTACTATCGTAACCTGCTCCCTTCCCAGTAGAGTGCATCTTGAAACCGCGCAAAAAAACGACAAGGGACGAGGAAGAAACCAACAGGACAGAGCGCGGAACTTCAACTGGTTTATTACAACGGTGCGTCACATTTATACAATCATCGTAATCACGTGGTAACATGACAAACGATCATCACGTAACACTTGTGCGCAGGCGTGTACGAGACATCATGCAATCTAGATATGAATACTCTTTATCCGACAGGTTAACCGAGGTTTTGCTGACACACGAGCCGGATTCCTTCTTGATACAGTAGGCTTCATACACTTCTCTGCTTAGTTTAGACCCGAACTTTTTGAGGATATATACAGTGGTACCGCAGAACCTAGGCGTGCAACCACGGCAGTGGCGACAATGGTCGGCCACATGCCCTCCCCCCGCCAATGCGCCTACTCCTGCGTGGTGCTCCTGAAGTCTGACGTTTATACAACGTCCAGTTTGTCCGATGTAACTTTTGCCACAGGACAGGGGTATACGGTAAACAACCCCCTTTTTGCACGGGACCAATCTTTCTGCGTGCTTGATACCGCATTCTTCTTTGTTCTTTCCCTGCACCTTGTTGCATAGCCCGGCCAGTTTTTGTGAAGAAAGGCGACATGCCGGTGGTCTTCACCGCACCCCAAAAACTAGCCGGCCTATGCAACAAGGTGCAGGGAAAGCACAAAGAAGAATGCGGTATCAAGCACGCAGAAAGATTTGTCCCGTGCAAAACGGGGGCTGTTTACCGTATACCCCTGTCCTGTGGCAAAAGCTTAAACCTGCATCCTAATGTCCAATGTTGATCAAAGGTTTTGTTAACAAATCAGTCTGAATTGTTCAACGTAAATAAATAGACATCCAGCATTTTTTCTGTAGCATCAGGCTCCGTTCTTCCTTTTCCTCCTGTAACAAGGCTTCGTTCTTGCCCCTATTTTGTTTTTGATACACAATAATGACCTTCCACAGCTTGAATCTTGCCAAATTCATATGTTTTCTGACGACTGCTTAATTTACCGCGCAATAACTAATACAAATGTTCAGGACCTTAACCACATCGAACAATGGTGTGAGAATTTGGTGACCACCCTTAACCCAAGCAAATGCAAGCTTCTTTCCATGACTCATCGCCACTGAAGTCACGTCTTTCAGTAAAATATCGCTTACGGGCCCATAAAATCCGCGTCACCCTTCAAATAATTAGGCGTCACATTATCTAATGACCTAACATAAAATGCGCATGCTGCTTACGAGAGATCATCAGCTTGCAAAACATTAAGATTTCTTTGCCTCGCACTGCATCACATAAAATTGCTCGCTTACAAGTCACTCGTTCAACCTAAACTAGAATATGCACCCGCGATATGAACCCAAAACCGTGTCATCCTCATAAACGATCTAGAAGCAGTCCCAAATCTCGCTGATTCATCCATTCTTCTTACTAATATGACACCAGTATTTCAACCCTAAAGCTAAATCTGCAATACCGACTCGTTCTTTTCGACGTCGCATAGCCACTGTATTACTGTACCACAAGCCCTGTTCATCACTTAATCGTGTAATCATGCCAGCACCGAACATATCTCAACGCACCATCCACTCGGTTCAAGTTTTCCGTCCCCGTGCATGAACTGTTACTTTCTCAATCTCATTCGTTCCACGGGCAACTCAAAATTGGTACAGCCTGCCACGGCATATCGTCGACATCACCTGCCGATCATCGTTCGATGAAAATATAAATAATTTCCCATGTATATAAATACACGTGGCGTTGTTGCTTTTCATCTATTTTTTGCTGAATCCACTCCTTAAATAATACCCCCCTCCCCCCCCCCCCCTCCTCAAAGGGTCTTCAAAGGGGCGGAGACACTAAATTTTCGTAGTGTATGTTTCTTTCAAATGATGCCTAATATCACTGCGTGAAACCCGTCTATACACTCATTCATTCTTTGAGGCAGTTTAGGTTTTGATTTCAGCAGTCAAAAACGGTTGCGAAGTCAGAAGTGAACACAGATCACGTGGCGAATGAAAAAACTGCAATAAATGGCTCTTTGTTCAGTTTCAGCCATTCCGAAATTTGGGGCAGTTTACCTTAAAAGTTTAAATGAATAAAAACAACACGCAGCATCGGTCATATTGCAGTTTTTGTATGCTGAACGGGACCTCATGCTCACTTGTGACGTCGCAGCCATCGTTTAACAGCTGAAACCGAAACTCAAACTACAGACGGCGAAAAGATTCAAATATTAATTATTTATTGAGTGCTAGCGAATTCCATGCGGTGATCCAGGTTTACCAGCGTCTTGCGCATCATTCCAGAGCAAAAACGCATTTCAAAACATCTAATGTCTCCACACCTTTAATTAGGGATAATAACTGAAATGAAATGGAGCAAAATAAAATGAAATGGAAAGCCGATCTGCCGCACTCACCTCGAGCTTAAATATGCAGCTGCTCATCTTCTAGCTTTTCATCCATTGAGTAGCATCTTCTCAGATTTCATTGCGGAAGCAATCGCTATCTAGTATCGAGTTCAAATCTGCTACGAATATTGACGCGTCCTTTCCAGGCTCGCAACATGTATTCAGGGCAATTAGTATCGAGGGTATGGTTATTGACAGCTGCTTTACTTGTCCAGGCTCTGCGACAAGCTTAAGCTTATGCTGCGTAAATATCGAGAGACTAGAACAAAGTCAGCACGGCACAGTGCGAAAGCTGAATAGTGGATAACATGCATTAGTCGGATGCAACGTGAGTCTGCAGTGGAGCTCCGCCCACATTCAGGACCGGCGTACAGAATTCCTCCACGACAAAAACGTAGTCCGTCGATAAAACTTCTCTTGTCAGCTTAACAAGAAGCTAATCACGAGAAAAAAGTTATAATCTTCAGAATTTTGACATTTGGCTTGTTTAATAAAGGCGAAAATTGAAAAGATGGTTTCGTTTAATTTTGTGACTGGCTAGCGGAGTGATACAGCACGCCACGGACCGCGGCCTAGCGTTAACAACTGCTGTTCTTTTCTAAAGTTGTATCCTACTATAGGCTTAACAACTATTGGATTTCTTACCTCCCTGAGCTACAGCGGGGCAATGAGCAATACTTCGGAATAATTTCGACTAGCTTGCGTTTCTTAACCGGTGCTATAATCTCAATACACTTACTTTGCTCTTTCCTCTATTGCATTTGTTTCTTGCAATTCGCCGGCATCAAACGCAGTTTCCGGAGAAAACAACTTGATAGTCCTAATTTGAACGGAGCTGGCTGGATACATAAAAAAATCAAGTTCATCCCCGCTGCAATCATAAAAAAACAGTTGGCGGTGGTTTAGCTCTCGTTGAACCTGGAGTGACGCGATAGCTACAGCTGGCGGAGTGGAACTTGCTCAGTTGAACTGCAAAGTCAGTCTTTAGCCGCTCCGTTTCGCTGGGCGTTCCTTCTTCATCTTCGTCCCACTTGACACGGCGCATGCGCACAGATGTTGGAGCTCGGTTTCGACGACGCGCCGCGCCGCCGGCAGCAGCAGCTGCTCCGAACCACGTGGCTAGTCACGTGACCAACCACGTGACCACGTGGCGGTTGCGGCGCCGCCACGCCGGGGCTAGGGTTCCTCGATGCCAACGTCACCGGGGTGGAGACAACTTCAGCGGTGCCGCCATATTGAATCACACGGGATCAACGGCTCTAGCGTTTGTAACGCCGCCGTTCATGCTCTCGGCGCGCTTTAAAGTGCTTTAACTTGAACGGCCTTTTGCAGCGAGAGCTACACTGGGCTACCAGTCGAGCATTTCGCGGTACATGGGAGAGGCCAGTTGTGATTCAATATGTCCACGTCTCTTAAGTTGTCTCCATCCGGCGCTGGCATCGAGGCACCCTAGCCGGGGCTACGCCACCACCGTCACGTGCCGCCTCCATGGTCATGTGCCACCGCCACGCGAAGGCTCGAAATGCTACCGTAATGTAGCTATCGCGACAATATCGTCATCATCATCATCAGCCTGACTACACCCACTGCAGCCAAAGGCCTCTACCATGTCTTCCCAATTAACCCTGTCTTTTGCCCACCATATGCTGCGCCCACCATATGCCGGCAAACTTCTTGATCTCATCCGCCTAACTAACATTTTGCCGCGCCCTGCTACGCTTACCGCCGTATTCAAGAATGAAACTTAAGTTCTGACCTAAGTTTCTGACTTAAGTTCTGACTGCTTTCTCTTGGAATCCACTCCGTTACCATTAAGGACCAGCGGCTATCTTGCCTTCGCATTACATGCCCTGCCCATGCACATTTCTTTCTCTTGATTTAGACTAGGATGTGATTAACCCGCGTTTGTTCCCTCACCCACTCTGCCCGATTGCGGTCTCTTAAGGTTACACTTATAATTGTTCTTTCCGTGACTCGCTGCGTTGTCCTTAACTTAAGCTCAACAATTTTCATTAGCCTCCACGTTTCTGCGCCGTAGGTGAGTGCCGGTAAGATACATCTTTTGCAAAGTCTAACGGAAAAATATTTCCATCATATTCTCCAGAAAAAATCCACCCATGTCTTAGCTGCCATTAATCTGCAATCATGGCATAAACAGTAAAACACAATGTTCTCTAACGAAAGGATTTGAAAGGTAAATGCCTGAGTGTAATAATTTAAGAGAACTAAAGGGATTAAATTACCTTTTGCTACGGGTTATACGGAACAGATTGTTTGTTAGGTACCTTCGCAGCATTCTCGATATTTTTTCGCAGGGAAGACTATGCTCAAGGCAATATTTTATTAAGAAATTCTCGCCCTTTATAACACGCAGTGTTCAAAAGGAGGTGTGTTCGAATAGCAAACACTGCTTGTTTCTTGCAATTTGAACAGACCCAAATGTTTTCCTCACATTGTAGTTTGTAGTAACTCGTTTTTATGTTTTGCTAAGAATTACCCGACGTCAACTTTGTTTCAAGCCTCACCACGAGATACAGAAGGAAGGCCACGGAAGTCACGACTCACGTTTAACGTAATCCAAGGTTTGGGCACTGCAACTGTCTGCAGGCCAGTACACCTTAATATGCAGAAGTGTCATCTGTAAACAAAAGAATCAAAGGCATGTTGAGAATTCGTCGTTGGTTGCTGATCTCTGAAAGATCTAACGCCTACTTTAAGAACAGCCTTTAACAGCTGTGCAATGTTCAGTTTTAGTCGAAAGTTTTATGCAAATTTTGGTGCTCACGATACACAGCAGGCTATAATTAGAACAAAACATTTTTCGCAGAGTGAGTGTAGCAATAAGGCGTCCATCTTCACGCCGTAATGAAAAACAAATATCTTTTGCACGTATAACAAAACTGGCTGCTTTCCTGAGTGCGTGTGGCTTATTTTACGACTGCATGCGCCCAAATCTTACGCCTTACAATAATAACTTTTTTCTGGGACGCATACTTTAACGCCGCATCGCCAGTTTTTCAGAATGCAAGCATTTACTAAACGTATTGTTTTATTAATTGTGCTCGCATTTCGGACTTCACGTTACAATTCACTATGCAAGTTGGCATTAGGGCCCGCACTTTCAACGATCAAACTTTCTGCGATCAATTAGTTCGAAAGCTTGCTGCCTTTAACAAAAACAGTTTCACACAGGACCCATGCCTTCTGGTTTCTGCTTGGCTTTGACAGCTCCTGTGTGAATTATTTTCGGGTTTGCCAAGATTTCCATGCAGAAATTAGTTAGCGCGGAGTTTGTGTCCTCTGATGTCTCCTTATGCTTGAAATTGTAAATTCTTGCCATCTCGTCCGATAATGTGTTCTCAACTTATAACACCTTACGCGCGTTTTTTTTTTTTGCGCGTGGGCGTTAATCTGCAGCTGGTTGTAATAGTTACATCAGCACACGCCGAACCGGACGAGTACGCGTTTAGTATAGCAATGAACTAGTCAAGAAGACACGACAACCAAGAACGGTTCAGCTGCTTTTACATGCAAATGGCGGAATGTAACTCCTAAGCACGAATCCTGGCTTGGAGAGAAAGCCTTTACTTGCGCTTGGAATGGAGCTTTGACTTCCGTTGTTGCTCATTCGCACGCGCCAGAATTTGGATGAGCGGGCGCGTAACATTTCAGCTGCATTTGACTGTAGCCAGGGAGGCGGAAAAACGAACCCGGGGTCTAGCGCTCTTTGGCATAAGCGCTTCGGGCACTGGTGGCGCACATTTGTTTTGCTGCAAACTTTACCACTGCAACGTATATTGAATACATAAACATAATAAATAAATAAAGTGAACTGGAAGGTATTCAGTCTCTCCTTAGCTTGAGTACTAATCGAAAGTAATATTTTACCATTGCTTAGAGCTAAACTTTATTTTTTAATTCTGTCAAAATTCACAAAAAAAATTCTAAGTTTGAAAGCGGGCCATCATTTTTCCAGCTCGTTCGCTGAATCGACGGGTGAACCGGAGGAAGTCAGCTCTGGAGCAACTCTTGAGATCTCTTAAATGCAGCTAACAGTAGGTGTCCTCCACACAGGCGCTCCCTATCACTGACGGAACAAAATTAAAAAGGAAACATTTCTAGCAAACATAAACACGTTTTATTTATAGATGATTGCCTTCGTATGAAGCAACAGAACATTTTGTAATTCTTGCAATTTACCGAGTGCAAACCTGGGAAATTTTAAGATATAAATTTGCGAGCGGCGACGAAAAAAACGCAACTTCAACATGACGCAGCTTCGAGCGAGACGGTCACGTGCAGGAGTAGATGAATATATTTAGTACATTTCAAGATGGCGAGAGAACAGAGCAAAGCGAGGCCGCGATATGTAGATTTGCTGATTTGTTTGTTATGATCAATTTTGTAACTTATAGTTATGATAGAAATTAGGCGTATGAGTACACTACAAGTTATTTCAAGGAATTGTGAATTCTTTGTAAATTCTAAGGATCGGAAAATGAAATAAAGAAGCTGGCACTGTTGCCTTCACAACGCTGTCGTAAATCTCTTTTTTAGATTCTGAGAATTTCTCAAATGTCAACGTTTTGATGCATCTCCATATTTAGACCAATATTTTATACCTAATAGTCAATGCAGTGTTGTTAAATCACCCATGAAACGTGCCTTCCATATACTGCCTTCGAACTACACACGAAGCTGCTTAGAAACGACGTATGAAGCGAGCGGTCGTCTTTGTGGGGCTATGAAGCGAGAGGAAGAAAAGACGAAAATGACATTGAGCGCCTGAGACATTGAATTACCTTTCTTTTTTCTAGCATGCCTCTCTAATGACGGTAGAAAGTATCGTGCGTCGATTACCATTTTCTTAAATATCGTGGAGAAACATGCCTCCTGAAATTTGAGATTGACATGGTGTTCTCTTTTTCCTTAAGGATATCTGGGGCATTGCGACGGCCACCCACTCCTTAATCCTGTTTCAAATGCAAGCGAGCCGCTCGCAAATTCTGCCGCCGCGGCACATATACCCTCTCTCAAGCGGCGGAGGAAGCTCCAGCGGCTGAAGCGGCGAGGTTCGGGGAAGTTGGAAATTTTCGCGGCGGCGACGCGGCAGCACCGCATCTCAACCAATGACGGCCCGGCGTTGCCACGCGAGTTTGTGTGCCGCACGTACGAACTTTTGTTTAAGAAAGAAATTGTATAAAGCGCCGTTTAATGCTTGAAACGCAAGAATTATATTTATTTAAATAAACTGTGAAAAGGTGAAAAGAAATGACAAAATAATGCTTTCATATTACGCTTTTTTGTTTGCAGGCCACCAAAACCAGTTGCAAGCGCGTATCTTTTGCCAGTAACATTGGTTTTCGCAGCGGTGAGAAACGCGTGGCGGCGATGCATGTGAAACAAAAGCTCGCGAACCACTTCGCAGCGAAGCAGCGCCCCTGTTCGCTCTGTTCGCCAATTCGATTGCATGTGAAACGCCCTTTAGAGTGGGTGCCCATAGCTCTCCAAGCGCTGTAGACATTTGTAAAGCTTCCTTCGGGAAAGCTTCCATCCAAGTTGCTTTTCGCTGTTAGCTTCCTACGTATGATGCAACACATTTCAAGGGCTTCCTCTCTTTGTGTTTTTTTTTTCGTGTGCCTTCATTAGGACAATGCAGCCGACGCTTGTGAGACGACAGGGCACAAGTATTCGGCATGATGGAGGAGTTCATGTATAATTAATAGCTTTTTTTGGAAGTGGTGCATTTATCATAGACTGAAACGACGTCGGATGTCGTTCAGTTCAAAGGTCTCGTTGTTCAACAAGGCTCATAAACTGAATGATCACCGAATTCCGAGGATTTTCATACTTCGTCGCTTCATAAAGGCAGTGTGTAAAAAAACGCGAAACCAGTTAGGCTCTGCAAGCACTCTTCTTAGTTCGTTTACTAAGTCTGGCACGTGGATGCGTTCTTTCACCCCGTAGCCCACTTGGTACCAGAGAAGAATAAATTCCGCCTCCAAGTCACGCTTTCGCCACGGCAATGGATGAGGAATTGACGAGCAAAGGATGTGGTAACCGGGGATCCTACCCGATAATAATTCACCGATTTTCATGACTTCTATTCTTCTCTATTTTTTCCCCCTGTAGTTCTTTCTAGGCACCTCACTGCATTAGCGATTCCAACTTCCTCGTAGGATTGAAGTAAATTCCGCGGAAACAAGGCCCTTTTGTGCAGCGCGGATCCGCGTACAAATTAACTATCGGTTTGCCAAGAGATACGATGTGGTGTAGAATCCGCGTTTAATCCTTCGTATAAAATTCTGAAGCTGTGAAGCGAACATCATATTTCAGCGTGAAGAAAACACACCTCATTTAATTAAAAAATGAAATCAGGCTATGGCTTCCTAGTACTTGTTTAGGCATCACAGCCCTTTCGAATAAAGTAGATGTTTCTACCACGATGACACGTGTCGCCTCTCGCTGAGACATGACACACGTCCTCGATGATCACATTTCACAGCCCAGTACAAAAACGACCCCCTTAGCTGGCGCTAATCTGATATCTCTCCTGCAGCCGCCACCTAATAGCTCAGCTCCGAATCTGATCCATTTACGAATTTTCGAACCGAAACGCAGGTCCCTACTTAGACCAATTTCTAGAGGTCATTACTGAATCAATGGATCGAAGATTAATTGATGACCTGAAATCAGTCAGTCAGTCAGTCAGTCAGTCAGTCATTCAGTCAGTCAGTCAGTCAGTCACTCATTTACTCACTCACTCACTCACTCAATCAATCAATCAATCAATCAATCAATCAATCAATCAATCAATCAATCAATCAATCAATCAATAAATCAGTCAATGAATCAATCAATAGAAACATTGTGCACATAACTGCGTGCTGCGAGTATTCCTTGATATATGTACATGCTTTGTGTGTACAGATGAGGGCTGATTGAAAAAAAAATTACGACGTTTACGCTTCTAGCATATAAACCGCGAAATTGAGGGAAAGCTATAATGAACGTTGTAAAGTTTTTTTTTATCTCTGCCATTTCTATGCCTTCCTTAATTCCTTTCTTCACTGTTTGGTTGAGGTGCCCGCCCACTGTAAGACTGTTACCGCGCCTTTCCTTTCCTTTAACTACTTGTAACCTCAACGCAGACGGGCGCCCTTCGTACTTTCGGCAGAGCAAGGAGGCTCCTGCTACAGCACACGGCAGGAACGCTGCCAGCTTTTGCGCATAAAACGCGTGGTCAAAGCGTCTGAGAGGCGCTTCGAAATGTTTGGCGGCATCTTACGACTCCGCATCCCACCTGATGACAACGAAGGTTGCACGAAGCGCGAGGTGTGGGTTGCATGCTGGGGTGGACACGCGATCACGCGTGGGTGCACCCCTCCCACATCAAAGACGACGAAAGTAGCACGAGGCACGTGGGGAGTGTAGGGAGGGAGGAGGTGTCCACGTGAACGGTTTGAACGGACATGCTCGTCGGCAGTGGGGGACTTCCGTCGCAGACACAGCTCTCGCTCTAAGAGAAAGACAAGAGGGGACTTCAGAGCAAACCAAGGGACACATTTCATGGCTTCAACACTCCTCTCCTTCGTTTCATTGCACTTCATATCTCCTTTTTCATAGTAAGTGGTTCGGTGCTGCCTCTCAAGCGTTTCGGCGCCCAGTACAGCCGTCCCCTTTCTAAACGCGACTCTCGGCGGCAGGCTTAACTCTACGGACCATCTCAAACAGCCAGGACGGAAGGCAGGGGCGGGTATGCGAAGATGAGGCGCACAATCGCCTGTTCAGTTTGTCTTCTCAGACATATGACGCCAAGATGGGAGAGAACTCCAGACGTAGTGCGGTCGTGCACACTTGATTTGTTCTGTTCATCTAATGATCGGAAAAGGGTTCATTCGTAGCTCGGCGCAAGAGGTCGAAATTTGTTCGCGCAATACCTTCTCCTTTCAAGAGGTGTATAGCCGTTGTAATTTCCTCCGTAAACGCCCTGACAATGTCGGCGAAGCGTAACTCGCATCCAAACTACCGGGTCACCACAATTCATGAATGAGCCCTCGACTTTGTCAAATATTCCCCAGCATCACACTTAGACATCTCATACAGCGTGGACAGGGATACTGTAACGAAGCCGGCAGCCATTAAAACCAACGTTCTTAGCTTTCGGTGACCGTTGCTTATACTTTACTATGTATGCCTTATGGAGGCTCTCACCTTCTTATCCTCGTCTGTTCAATGTCGCGGAAAGTTGTTTTTTCACGCGAATTCCATGTACAGCCTTGGTCAAGTGTTCAGACCTCATGATGTGCTTGCATGCATACCGTATAATTCAGCACTAAATGCATCCCTAAAAGCCAAAAGGGTCTTATTAACCTCGTGTTTGGAGCAAAATTCAACGCAACACAACGCAACACAACGCAGCAGAAAAGCGGCTTGAAATGTGACAACGAAGGTTCTCACATTTAACACCGCGTCTGTAGTGTTAAGCTTTTCCCGAGGAGAATTTTCGACAGTACGCAACCACGCGCGCCACAGCGGCAAGCGGCGCAAGCTCGCCGGCAAAGCAGAGAGAATTAGAGAGTACGTGCTCGCGCGCGCGCGCGCGTGTGTGTGTGTTCGTACGTGTGTGTGCGCGCGCTCGCGCGTGTGTGTGCGTGTGTGTGTGTGTGTGTGTGTGTGTGCGCGCGCGTGTGTGTGTGTGCGTGTGTCCGTGTGTGTGTGTGTGTGTGTCTGTGTGTGTGTGCGTGCATGCGTGCGTGCGTGTGCGTGCGTGTGCGTGTGTGTGTGTGTGTGTGTGTGCTTGCGTGTGTGCGTGCGTGCGTGTGTGTGTGTGTGCGTGCGTGCGTGCGCGCGCGCGCGTGTGTGTGTGTGCGTGTGTGTGTGTGTGTGTGTGTGTGCGTGCGTGTGTGTGTGTGTGTGTGTGTGTGTGTGTGTGTGTGTGTGTGTGTGTGTGTGTGTGTGTGTGTGTGTGTGTGTGTGTGTGTGTGTGTGTGTGTGTGTGTGTGTGTGTGTGTGTGCTACGGAAAGGTTCATCTCGCTCTCCTTCCCCCCATCACCTGCCCACCTGAACATACACAATGCATACCTCTCCGACCGGTACTTGTAATGCGTCGGGCGTGGCATAGGAGGAATGTGCGAAAAGGGCTCCAGTATTCGCAACCTTTCGTCTATCATGCGTACCAAACTCGGCACGGCATTTAGTGCACAGCCCGACAAGTTTTACGCCCTGTCATTCTATCGCCGCTGACACGCGGTTGTAGGCGCTCCCGTAGCATGCCACGCAACTGCGTGTGTCAGTCTCGCTTTCGGAACAATGCGGTCTTGCCGTTTGGTATTCATGGCCACGCGGGCTATACGTGCTTCAGCGGTGACATTCGAGAAGTATACGCCCCCTGCACGCGTGGCTTCGCACACTCTGTGTCAATCCCTGGCCTTCTGCTACTTGTTTTTTTCTTTTCCCACACTCTGCTCTCCCGTGAGCTCGCCGCCTCGCTGCAATGCAGGGCTTTTCAACAGGCCAGGGATCGCGCGCATCGTTGCGAACCACACCCGAAAATAACACCGACATGGAGAGCTAGGAAATGGCTGAAGGTGCGCTTATGACTTGAGGTAGCAGGGCCGCATGCAGGGCTCCCGTCTTTGTATATAGCCGAGACATTGAATCTAGCCTGCCCCCCCCCCCCCCCCCTCGCTGTAACTTGATACTCATGGCCCTGCGTCGCTTTTAAGCCTGAGATGGTATACTGAGGAATCAGTTATTAAGTATTAAAAAAGTATTCTACGATAACTCCAAGAAGAAACGCAAAGGGAGCCTGTCTTTTGCTCTAAAAGTAAAGGCTAGTAAAAGACAACTACCGGAGGATGAGTGACAGCAAAGAAATGAACACAAAATGCATTTTGCCCCATAAGTTGGGAACGCTGCTGGAAGCTTCTGTATTTTACAATTTTCGAAAATTCTTCAAAACTTTACAGAATGACTGCCAATCAGGGTTAAATACATGACTGCGATTAACAAAAATGTCTCGCATTAGTTCCTTTCAAGTCAAACAACCTCAGTGAAGTATGAGAACATATAGGTTGAAGCCATCCTCAGTGGAAACTGCGCACAAGAAATGACTAACTTCTAAGCACATGATTTTTCTTGCGTCATTACCCCTTCAGGCGCACGAACACTCCTACTTGTAACCTGTAATTTTTGGTGCAATTATTTATATTTAATGTAACCTGACGTAACAACAGCGTTAAAGTACGAAACACTTAAATCCTTAATTGTGACAATGAAGGCACCAATATATTTACATTGAGCTGTTATTGGTGAAACTATCCCCAAAGCAGAAAATAATTAATATAATTATGTCACAGCAAAGTTGCACTTTGGTATTTAAAAAAAATGTAAAGCAGATTCCTCCCGGTGATCAGACACAGGTAAGCATCACAATATTGAAAGCGTTCAGGCGACCTTAAATTCCACCCGGGAAGACTTCGAGCGTCGTTTTTTTGATGCAGTACTAGTTCCATTTTTTTTTTTTTTGACGCGATCGGTAAAGCCCCCGTTAAGCAGGAAATTCTACATCGCCGTTGTCGGCGCTGTGAGCGGAAGATCACAAGCAACACTCTGGCAGGTGGTCCCCAGAGAGCAACTTAGGATGCAGGTGACCTAGGTCACGTGACCTTGCGGCGTCCTCACAACTTGGCCACCAGACAGCCAGCAAACTGCCCGCCGCACCAGGTGACATGTAAATCAATGACTGATCGCTCGGGAAGAACAACCTGCGTTAGATAAGGCTCGCCGCTGGGAGCACCTGCCATCGCAGGGCTGTGGAGCACCGCTTAACCGCTGCACCACTGCGCCAGGAGGGGACTACCAGGCATCTATGAAGGCAAAGCAGAGAGTGACCTTCTGCATGCATGGGAATTAACCCATTACACTATCGCGTCATACCCTTAAGTTCGAAAATAGTTTTTTGTGCGCCTACAATTTGATGTAGACATGTGTAAGAGGGTTATTGCGGCTTTTCAGTGGGGGAAGGGTAGAGGTGTGGACGAAATAATGCGGAGCGCGTAAAGGTGTTTGCACTTTTGTCACGCATTCCTTAGAGCAGCTCTAGTGGTTTATATGCTTATTCGCAAGCGCACCAGCGACATTTTCTAGCGCATGTATTAATATCTTCTAACTTGAGTTTGATCGCCGAAGAGTAGTCCGTACTATTGTGGCCGCGGGTGTACATAATTTAATGTATGCAATTTTAAACGTGGTATTCTTACATAAGAGCACCGTTCGCACAGTAAAACTCTGCAAGATTGTTCATTTCCATGAAGACGAGGCCCATTCATCACGACATTGTATTTATCTTGCTTTTCTGGAGGGCTATTCATTTATTTCTAATGCATGGTCGGAATTTATTGTTTTTTTTAGCGAAGTATGCCACAAGACACTGATTTAAAAAAATGGAAAGGGGATGTAGCAGAAAAAATAATGAGTGAAGAGCAGTTTTGTTCAGATAGCAGCAAAGTCTGCCGATATAACTATTGCTCATTGTCCACTTTTCAAGTCGAATTCACGATTCCAGCGTAGGGCCTCCATTATGAGGAAGCGTGTTGTGTCGCACACAACCCATGTCCAGCGAGGCGCCACAGTAATGGCACTTGCCAGTTGTTGGCAGCTGTTTGTCACGACAGTCAGACTACCGTAATATCCCGAGTCATTGCCCCCCTCCCCCCCCCCTCCCCGCCACCTGGAATTCTTAGAAAAAGTGGGGTGGCCCATGTATCGGGCACCAAACAAAAAATGGAAAAAGCTGAATAATATGCATTTTTTGTTTGCACCTGTCTGGCTTCACAAGCGATACACTCAACATTTAACACATATGTTATATTGCTCGAAAGCAATGAAATAGTCTTTTATTCTGCGCGAAATCCACCGCTTGCGTCACGCGAGGGCAGCTCCGGAAGAGCACAATTCGAAGTCGTGGCTGCAATCAGCATGTGCCCAAAGCCGAACGCAGTACGAAAAAAAGCACAAAGGAAAAATGTCAACTGATAATTACAAAGAAAAACAGAATGAGTAACCGGTCACAAGCCGAAGGAGAATGACATCCGAGTGGCAAGCTAGCAAAGTGACAACCGCGCTGAGGCGCTTCAAAGCGAACGCAGAACAAAAGATTCTGGTGCCATTCGATGGCCTCGATATTCTTCTTGACTGCGTAGCTGTTTATCAGCGCGTATAGAAAGGCAGCAAAACCACTTCCAACAACGAAGACCGTGGGAATACGGACCGCGAACTGCAGCTTGTAGACCCATTTTGGAAGAAAGCGCTGCCTGTTGCACGCAAGTTCAACTAGGTCCGGAGATGCAGCGGTCAAATGAAAATGAAAATTGGTTTTTGGGGAAAGGAAATGGCGCAGTATCTGTCACATATCGGCGGAAACCTGAACCGCGCCGTAAGAGGAGGGATAAAGGAGGGAGTGAGAGAAGAAAGGAAGAAAGAGATGACGCGTAGTGGAAGGTTCCGGGATAATTTCGAACACCTAAGGATCTTTATAGTGCACTGACATCGCAAAGCACACGGGCGACTTAGCGTTTCGCCTCCATCGATGCACAGCCGCCGCGGTCAGGTTCGTACCCGGGAACTCCAGATCAGTAGCCGAGCGCCCTAACATCTGAGCCACCGCGGCAAGGCCCAATCCTGGGATCAACAAAGTATACGGTACCATAAGCTAAGCCGCGCTGAAGTTTCTGATGACGAAGGCGTTATACAAACTGTTGAATTGTTTGGCTTTCCCGCCACCAGAGTCTGTACGCACTCAGCGTGAAGCTGAGCGCGCCGTCAAGAGAAACAGAATCAGCAACCTTATGTCTATCCGAAACAAGGACTCAGCTTTGCACTTACATGCAAGTACAGTGAGGCCGGAAGGGGGTATTTAGCAGTGCTGCCGGACGGAAATAAGTCGATGACGTGCATGGTGGCCACGTCAATCAGTATCGCATCCCGGGACGAGCGCGGGTCCAGCAGAAGCACGAAGGCGGTGAGGTGCAGGGCGACACTGAGGGTCTCAAGCTCTCGAAATTTCATCTCGAGCACCGCCACTGCGATCGATGAGCACACGCCTCCGGCAGCTTCGCTCACCCATGGGCCTAGGGACGCCTCCTGAGCACGGTTGATAGATTCACATCGACAATAAATTTTAAGGCGAACGCCGTCACTGGCTCATACTGTCGTCCGTTCGCAGAGGGTCTCACACGTTTAATTCGGGAACTAAACAAGGTAGCAGAAAAAAAATATTTGCTTCAGGTAGAGGAGGAAAAGATGAATCAAGAAGCCAAGTTTGATGACTGTAGACTAATTAATTATTGATAGGCACAAATGACGAAATTGCGTCGAAATAACGTGGACGTCGATATAGCCACTGAAAGAGTGTGACGTCGCATCTACTAGAAGTCGTCACTGCACACTGAAAATTGTCACAGAATGTTCGGAAAAACATCGGATTTGGGTCAAATTAGTTACAAAAATGTGTAATTAAAAGTAATGAATATTAAAAATCCCCGAAAGACGTATTATATGGGTATCGATATATCCACGGAAACGGTGTGACGTTACATCCAGTGGAAGTCGTGACGCTACTGTAAACTGTCACAGATTGGTCGGCTTTCGCCTCTCAACACCTTAGAAGCCAATGACACTATAAAATGCGGCTGAGAGCCACTGCCGCCAGTTCGGGTTTTATCTGAGAGGTAATGCACCAGAAATTTCGCTGCCCTCACGCACATGAGACGTCCGAGCTGAAGTACGCATGATTTGGCGATGTAGAAATATATTTAAACATTTTCAGCGCAAGTGGCGAATACTCGATTCTGGGAACATTTTGTACCTTTTTTCCGAGTACTTAAAACCGTACATTCTAGAGGGAGTAGAAGAGAGAGAAGTGAACAAGCTAGGCGTTGCCTCAGTTCACTCTGGTCTACTTAAAACAGAACTACACACTGTTAATATATAACTCGATATTTTCTTCGTCGCCTGCGGGCTGTCCGACAATTTTCTTGTTGTTTACTGCTCGCATCTTGCTTGCCGTTAGACTGACAGTATGCACGATACATTAACTACAGCTTTTTTGGTGTCTGTGCTGATCATAATATCGTATTTTTGGTTACAGAATGGGCCGAAAAAAGCAGTGAAGACAGGAAAATGGATTTAGAATGTGTGAACTGCCACATCATCCAGTTTGAACAAATATTAGGTGCAGACTTTACTTACGATATTCGGAAATAAAAATCTTGGTGTTCGATCTTTTTTGTTACCTCAATTCTTGCCGCCTGGATAAAAGGAGTTAGGCAGTAAGCCTCAACCGCCAGGGAGTCTTCCAGGCTTCTTTGTTGCAGCGAACAGGCGGGGAGCGTGCCGTTGGAGTACCGGCAGTGGCCAGATGTCAGGCTGCTGCAACTTGTCATGGGCTGAAAAAATGTCGATGAAACACCAGGCTTGGTTAACCGACGTAGGTGGCTCTGTCTCCAATTAATGCGAAAGCATTTCTTGTCTCAATGGTGGCGCGTACAGGGTCTGTAATCAGAGTGTGTCTGCACGAAAATGGGCATTCGAGAAAAATGAATTGGACGGTATTGTGGCTCGAGCCCAGCACGTCTACGGGCCAGGCGGTCACTCAACGCATACGCCACGAACGGCCGTTGGTATAGGGGTGTAAGAGCGGCACGAAGTGAAGGCGTTGGGATGTGTACGACGGTAAAGTGTGTTCGGGATGTGTTCTCATGTTAGAGGATGATTCAGAAGTACTTGTATTTGGGCGTGTTGGTTCATATCTTTTCAGGTGGACACAGGGGCGCTCGTCCCTGTCTACTTCTATGTCCGTGTGTTTTTGTTGCGCCCCTGTGTCCACCGGAGAGGATGATTACTTGCAAAAAAAAAAGTTGACGTTATCTAAGGGTCACGTGATAAGCGTCACGTTAAGATAATTACTTGAAATAAGTTTCGGAGGCAGAAACGCGAATGCTTTCGCATTTCATCAATGCAGCAGACTCTACAATTTTTTTGTGATATTCCCACAGGGCAAGTAAAGGCATTTGTCGGACCCACGTTGGAATGAGTCGTCTTTTAGTTGAACCACACAAGTCAGTTCACTGAGACTAAACCGGCCACGACAAACAACTACTTCAGCGCTGAAGAGTGATTGAGAATAGAAGCTTTAAATCTCAGGTGGCTTAGCCAACTACCTGTCCCAATAGAAAACACAGTGACCAATTTTAAATTTGTTATGTGTACAATTCTCTTAGAGGAAGCTTTTGAACCAAACATAATAACACACACAAGCGTCGGGACACTCAAATGCCAACACTACAGTGTACTAGAATACTTTGCAGTACACTGTACTTGTACCGAAGTACACGAGGAGAAAAAGAAAAGCAGGCACTCATTCTCGAGCTTTGTTTGCTGACTAGTTTTCTTCACATTGGTCAGCGTGTATTGCATTGTATCCAGGGTTGCTT
Organism: Amblyomma americanum; assembly: GCA_030143305.2. Lineage (NCBI taxonomy): Eukaryota > Metazoa > Arthropoda > Arachnida > Ixodida > Ixodidae > Amblyomma > Amblyomma americanum. The sequence continues at coordinate 56,439 of JARKHS020016415.1, read as the reverse complement.
TGTTAGAGTTTCAGTGGACATTAGGGTAGCTACTGTGCTGATGCTTTTACAACCCAACGCATAATAAAATTTCGGCTCCTTCATGTGAGAATTCGGCTATCCTTTTTGCCAATGGCGGGAGGGGAAGCAGTCCTTTGTAAACTTTTTACACGTTCAACAAAATTTTACCGAGCGAAATTAACCAGGGAATCTCCCTTCAGCACATCTTATAGAGCAAGCATACGCAGTACTTAAAACCGTGTATGAACTAAACCCATTGCTAGAAAAACTAGCACTGTAGTCGCACGCCACGTGCACCTTGATTCAAAATGTTTTCAAAATGGTTTACTTTTGAGCCCTGTTTTGAGAAGCTTATGGTACCCCTGAATGTCTAATTCCGTGTAGGGTTGTCAAGAGGACCCTCCTCAACCGCTTCCTCGATCGTTTCGACATTAGGGATGACGTAAGTCTCCAGTATACTCGTCAGACACGAGCTAAAGTTCGGCCTATCAGCGTTAATCTCAATACATACCTCAAGTCTAGGTGGCATTGTTAATAAACGCACAAAATCTGGAAGTCGCCAGTCCAACAGTTCTCTCGTTATGAGAACAACATGTTATGTATATATTCAGTTAAATACATGCAAGACAAAATGAGTGTTTAGATCAAAATTACGAGACGTCTTATGAAAATGCACGCGCTATAAGAGAGCTGTTTGGCCACTGAGGGCCGAAATCTGGCTTAGACAAATCCACAAACTTTAGACAGTACTCAGAGCGCCCCTGTCGATTCAAACTTTTCGGAAACGTTATACAGAAGCCCAGCGAATTCTTTCTGACTTCCAATGGAAGTTACCCTGCAGGAGTAATGCGTTTTTTTAAGAACTCCGTAAAAGACAAGTCTGCATTATAATGCACAAGGATTCTGACGAGGATAATAGGGCTTTGAAAGCAAATCATGTTGCACATAGACTTTAGGCAAAGGCAGTACCGGTTGTTACCAAAGAATAAGGAAAGCCCAGTTTCGGCTGCGCTGGCTGTGACCCCCCCAATGGTGGCGGATGACAGCAATGCCTTCCGGCAAACTTAGTGCGCGCAGACGGTCGTTAGACTTGGAAGTGGGCCGCTGGAAACCCTGTAACATGGCCACCACCGTCAATGTCGCGTAGCTGAGCAACTTGTAAATGATGATCACGGGCAGCAGGCACGTCACTAAAACCACGAGTACTATGAACAACATATCTAAACACCTACTAGGGCAGCATCGAAAGGTTTAAGCATCCTTGGCCGGCCGGTCGGCTGGGATGGAGACTTCTTTCTTCTTCACTCGGAGAGGACACACGACCACTAGGGGCACAGACCGATCGCTGTCTCGCCGGCATTGATGGGGTAAGTTCTTGATGCAAACGGGGACCAGTTTCGAGCGAAATGCGATAACAACAGTAACAAAAGAAATGAGGTGAAATGAAAAATGGTTTTTGCGGAAGGAAATGGCGCAGTATCTGTCCCACATATCGGCGGACACCTGAACCGCGCCGTAAGGGGAGGGATAAAGGAGGGTCTGAAGGAAGAAAGGAATGAAGAGAGGACGCGTAGTGGAAGGCTCCGGGATAATTTCGAACACCTAGGGATGTTTAATGTGCACTGACATCGCAAAGCACACGGGCGCTTAGCGTTTCGCCTCCGTCGATACGCCGCCGCCGCGGTCGGGTTCGTAACCGGGAACTCCGGATCAGTAGCCGAGCGCCCTAACAAATGAGGCACCGCGGCGAGGCGGATCCTGGGATCAACAAAGTATACGGTACCATTAGCTACGCCGCGGTGAAGACTCCGATGACGAAGGCGTTATGCAAAGTGTTGAAATGTTTGGCTTTCCCGTCACCAGAGTCTGTACGCACTCAGCGTGAAGCTGAGCGCGCCGTCAAGAGAAAAAGAATCTGCAACCTTATGTCTATCCTGAACAAGGACTCAGCTTTGCTCTTACATGCAAGTACAGTGTGGCCAGAAGGGGGTATTTAGCAGTGCTGCCGGACGGAAATAAGTCGATGACGTGCATGGTGGCCACGTCAATCAGTATCGCATCCCGGGACGAGCGCGGGTCCAGCAGAAGCACGAAGGCGGTGAGGTGCAGGGCGACACTGGGGGTCTCAAGCTCTCGAAACTTCATCTGGAGCACCGCCACTGCGATCGATGAGCACACGCCTCCGGCAGCTTCGCTCACCCATGGGCCTAGGGACGCCTCCTGAGCACGGTTGATAGATTCACATCGACAATAAATTTTAAGGCGAACGCCGTCACTGGCTCATACTGTCGTCCGTTCGCAGAGGGTATCACACGTTTAATTCGGGAACTAAACAAGATAGCAGAAAAAGGATATTTGCTTCAGGTAGGGAAGGAAAAATGAAACTAGAACTATATTTGATGACTGTAGAGTAATTATTTAATTATAGCTTAATATGTCGAAATTGCGTCGAAATTTAGTGCACGTCGATATAGCCACTGAAAGAGTGTGACGTCACATCTACTAGAAGTCGTCACTGCACACTGAAAATTCTCACAGAATGTTCGGAAAAACATCGGATTTGGGTCAAATTAGATTAGAAAAATGTGTAATTAAACGTAATGAATACTTAACATCCCCAAAAGACATAAAATTTGGGTATCGATATAGCCACGGAAATGGTGTGACGTCACATTCACTGGAAGTCGTCACGCAAGCAAAAACTTTCACAGAATGGTCGGCTTTCGCCTCGCAACACTTTAGAAGCCAACGACACTATAAAATGCAGCTGAGAGCCACTGCCGCCAGTTCAGGTTTTATCTGAAATTTAATGCCCCAGACATTTAGCTTCCCTCACGCATATGACACGTCCGAGCTCGAGTAAGCATGATTTGGCGATGTAGATATATATTTTTAAACATTTTCAGCACAAGTGGCGAACACTCGATTCTGGGAAACATTTTCTATCTTTTTTCCGAGTACTTAAAACCGTACCTTCTAGAGGGAGTAGAAGAGAGAAAAGTGAACAAGCTAGGCGTTGCCTCAGTTCACTCTGTTCTACTTAAAACAGAACTACACACTGTTAATATATAACTCGATATTTTCTTCGTCGCCTGCGGGCTGTCCGACAAATTTGTTGTTGTTCACTGCTCGCATCTTGCTTGTCGTTAGACTGACAGTATGCATGATACATTAACTACAGCTTTTTTGGTGTCTGTGCTGATCATAATATAGTATTTTTGGTTACAGAATGGGCCTAAAAAAGCAGTGAAGACAGGAAAATGGATTTGGAATGTGTGAACTGCCACAACATCCAGTTTGAACAAATTTTAAGTGCAGACTTTTCTTACGATATTTGGAAATAAAAATCTTGGTGTTCGATCTTTTTTGTTACCTCAATTCTTGCCGCCTGGATAAAAGGAGTTAGGCAGTAAGCCTCAACCGCCAGGGAGTCTTCCAGGCTTCTTTGTTGCAGCGAACAGGTGGGGAGCGTGCCGTTGGAGTACCGGCAGTGGCCAGATGTCAGGCTGCTGCAACTTGTCAGGGGCTGAAAAAATGTCGATGATGAAACACAAGGCTTCGTTAATCGACGTAGGCGGCTCTGTCTTCTATTAATGCGAAAGCATTTCTCTTCTGAATGGCGGCGTGTACAGGGCCTGTCATCAGAGCGTGTCTGCACGCAAAAGAGCATTCGAAAAAAGGAATTGGACGGCATTGTGGCGCGAACCCAGGACGTCTACGGGCCAGGCGGTCACGCAACGCATACGCCACGAACGGCCATTGGTATAGGGGTGTAAGAGCGGCACGAAGTGAAGGCGTTGGGATGTGTACGACGGTAAAGTGTGTTCGGGATGTGTTGTCATGTTAGAGGATGATTACTTGCAAAAAAAAAGTTGACGTTATCTAAGGGTTACGTGATAAGTGCCACGTAACAATGATTGCTAGTAAATAAGTTGCTGAGGCACAAACGCAAATGCTTTCGCATTTCTTCAATGCAGCGGACTCTACAATTTTTTTGTAATATTCTCACTGCTCAAGTATAGGCACTTGTCGGACTCACGTTGGAATGAGTCGTCTTTTAGTTGAACCATACAAGTCAGCTCACTGAGACTAAACCGGCCACAACGTACAACTACTTCAGCGCTGAAGAGTAATTGAGAATATAAGCTTTAAATCTCAGGTGGCTTAGCCAACTACCTGTCCCAATAGAAAACACAGTGACCCATTTTAAATTTGTTATGCATACAATTCTCTTAGATGAAGCTTTTAAACCAAACATAATAACACACGCAAGCGTCGGGACATTCAAATGCCAACACTACAGTGTGCTAGAATACTTTGCAGTACACTGTACTTGTACCTAAATAAACGAGACGAAAAAGAAACGCAGGCACTCATTCTCGATCTTTGTTTGCTGACTAGTTTGCTTCACATTGGTCAGCGTGTATTGCATTGTATCCAGGGTTGCTATGTTAAAGTTTGAGTGGACATTAGGGTAGCTACTGTGCTGATGCTTTTACAACCCAACGCATAATAAAATTTGGGCTCCCTCATGTGAGAATTCGGCTGTTTTTTTTGCCAATGGCGGGAGGGGAAGCAGTCCTTTGTAAACTTTTTACACGTTCAACAAAATCTTACCGATTGAAATTAACCAGGAAACCTCCCTTCAGCACATCTTATAGTGCAAGCATACGCAGTACTTAAAACCGTGTACGAACTAACCCCATTGCTAGAAAAACTATCACTGTAGTCGCACGCCACGTCCACCTTGATTCAAAATGTTTTCAAAATGGTTTAATTCTGAGCCATGATTTGAGAAGCTTATGGTACCTCTGAATCTATAATTCCGTATAGGATTGTCACGAGGACCCTCCTGAACCGCTTCCTAGATCGTTTCGACATTAGGAATGCCGTAAATCTCCAGTATACTCGACAGACCCAAGCAGAAGTTCGGCCTCTCAGCGTTAATCCAAATACATATCTCAAGTCTTGTTGGCATTGTTAATAAACGCACAAAATCTGTAAGTCGCCAGTACCACAGTTCTCTCTTTATGAGAACGGCATGTTATGTATATAATAAGTTAAATACATGCACGACAAAATTAGTGTTTAGATCATAATTACGAGACATCTTATGAAAAAGCACGCGCTATATGAGAGCTGTTTGGCCGCTGAGGGCTGAAATCTGGCTTAGACAAATCCACAAACTTTCGACGGTACTCAGAGCGCCCCGATCAATTCAAACTTTTCGGAAACGTTACACAGAAGCCCAGGGAATTCTTTCTGACTTCCAATGGAAGTTAGCCTGCAGGAGTAATGCGTTTTTTAAAGTACTCCGTAAGAGACAAATCTGCATTACAATGTACAAGGATTCTGACGAGGATAATAGGGCTGAGAAAGCAAATCGTGTTGCACATAGACCTTAGGCCAAGACAGTACCGCCTGTGACCAAAGAATAAGGAAAGCCTAGTTTCGGCTGCGCTGGCTGAGACCCCCCCCCCCCGTGCTAGCGGATGACAGCAAAGCCTTCCGGACAACTTACGTGCGCGCAGATGGTCGTTAGACTTGGACCTGGGCCGCTGGAAACCCTGTCGAACATGTCTACCGCCGTCAATGTCGCGTAGCTGAGCAACTTGTAAATGACGATCACGGGTAGCAGGAACACCACTAAAACCACCACCAGGAGTACGAGGAGTACCACCACGAGTCGTACGAGGAGTACGAGGAGGAACACCAGGAGTACGAGGAACAACAGGTCTAAACTCGTCCTAGGGCAGCACCAAAATGTTTAAGCAGGCTTGGCCGGCCGGTCGGCTGGGATGGAGACTTCTTCTTTCTTCTTCACTCGGAGAGGACACACGACTACTAGGGGCACAGACCGATCGCTGTTTCGCCGCCATTGATGGGATAAATTCTTGATACAAACGGGGACCAGTTTAGAGAGAAATGCGATAACAACAGTAACAAAAGAAATGAGGTGAAATGAAAAATGATTTTTGCGGAAGGAAATGGCGCAGTATCTGTCTCACATCTCTGCAGACACCCGAACCGCGCCGTAAGGGCAGAGATAAAAGAGTGAAAGAAGAAAGGGTGGAAGTGTGCCGTAGTGGAGGGCTCCGGAATAGTTTCGACCATCAGGGGATCTTTAGCGTGATTTAAGGGGATCTTTAATCGCACAGCACACGGGGGCCTTAGCGTTTCGCCTCCATCGAAACTCAGCCGCCGCGGTAGGGTTCGAACCCGGGTACTGCGGATCAGTAGCCGAACGTCTATCCACTGAGCCAACTCGAGAGAAATTCGGCGATGACATGCATTCTGAACGAGTCCCTAGAATGACTGAAAGCGCCGCCTTTTGCATTACAAGTTTACAGTGCGTGGACAATTTGGACACCTTTTTCGAAAGATTGTGGAGTGCACGCCTACGATATTCTCTTTTCGCCCTTAAGAGGTCTAAGGGTATGTGCTCTCTGAGAAGGGTGTGTGGCAACTTATGTTCACTATTGTCTTCAGCAGTGTGCGCGGAGGAGGTGCACGCTTGTTGCTAAGTTTAAATTTGTTCCAAAGCTGCAGTAAATGCGAAGTTTCCTTACCAGTGCGGTGCCTCACAAATGTGCGTGCGCAACCCGCAGCACTAATTTAATTTGAGGATTTATCACAATATCTGCAATAAACAAATTCACAGCAAGGAAGCATGACAGTTTGTAAACATCAGGACCTGCGCCTGTAAAGAGACGGTCTAGATTAGGACGTCAGCAACTAAAGCGAAATACTGTGGGTACCAAAAGTCTCTGACCCGACCCCCTCCAAGTTCGCAAGGGTGGCGCGCTGCAAGTGTCGCAACCAGAGGATGTACTCCTGGTGTCAAGGCCACCGGTCACCAAAGCAACCAGGTGCGATCTCCTGTAGGGAAAAAATAAAAATGAAAATTTGTTTTTTGAGGAAAGGAAATGGAGCATTAACTGTCTCACATATCTCGGTGGGCACGCGAACTGTGCCGCAAGGAAAAGGAAGGAATGCGGAAGTGAAGGAAATAATTTCTACCAGCCGGGGAACTTTAGCGGGCACTGACATCGCACAGCACACGGGCTCGAAACGCGGACGCCACGGCTCAGCAACTGAGCGTCCCAACCACTGTGCCAGTGAGTTTTACCTCTTTGGCAATTTTGAAAAACATTTAACTTTAGGGCGTACCAGCGAAGGCAGTGACGATGCAGGAACGACCGGCGGGCTGGTTGCTCCAGCTTTATATATACACCTGCCGGAATGCGTCACACACTGTTGAAGGTGGGGATCGGGGACGCTTCTCGACACAACCTCGGTCAAGATGACGGCCGCTCCGACCAGGACAAGAGTGCCGCTGAGTGAAAGGTTCGTTAGCGGAGTATTATTTTACATATTTACAAGCTTTTGAGTTCAGATGTGAGCTGCTTCAACTGCAACTGCAGTCCAGTTTTATACACTGCGTCTTCCCTAAATTCCCAAGGTAGGAGACGCCCTCGTAAAGGTGGGTGTGGTCAAAACTTCCACTCTCATGCGCCGACACCTCCGCCCACATGGACACGCCCCTGGCATATGTTGAGCCCGAGAGAAAGGGGTATGCGGCCAGGACCCCGCCGGACTGGCAGGAGATGTCAGGAGGTCGGCCCGCTCTCCGCCGGTCGGCGAACTTCGAAGAAGCCGAGGCGGAAAGCCGGAGCGCCCTGTCGGGAGATAATCCCCAGTTATTCTGCCATTAGCGATGGTCGGTGAAGCCTGTGGACGAGCCATTGTGGCGATCCATTTCCACGCTGGTGCTGTGCCCGGGAACCCTGGAGTAGTCGGGTCGGTAGAGACATCTGGGAAAATCAGAAGACAGACGGAACCACTTCGCTGGTGGCGACAGCGACTCCTTAAAGGGATTTTCGCAGAACCCTGGTCTCCGCTTGTCCCACACAGAAAAAGCCGGCGAGCGCGGTAAATGCACCCCGCAGACACCTGGCGAGAGATGCTGTCTTGGCGCCAATCTTCGACACCTGCTGCCCCCAATCCTAATACCAGCTGGCGTCAATTCCTAATAACTCCAACGAGGCCAGGAAAATCTCGATCGTGCAGTGGTAGCAATTCCTTTCCGAGGAGAGATGGGCAGGTCTTGGGAATGGGATGAGCAGTTATCTTCTGCGAGCTCCAAAACAACCCCCAAACCTCCCACAATGGCAAACAGCGGCATAACAGCGGCATAAATAATTCTGCCTCCGAGTGGTTCCGCCATCTAAGTCAACGTATCATGGACCTTTGGGCAACAACCAAGTCAGAGCAGTGCATGAAATGGATCGGAGTAGTCAACTGCATTAAAAAAACATACACAGGTCCGCTAATAACACACACACACACACACACAAACACACACACACACACGCGCGCGCGCGCGCGTGTGTGTGTGTTATTAGCGGACCTGTGCATGCTTTTTTAATGTAGTCAACTACATTAAATGTAGTCAACTACATTTAAAAAACATAAACAGGACCGCTAATAACACACACACACGCGCGCGCGCGGAGCGCATCTGTCAATGGACTCAATCCTTGAGAATAGCGAGGAAATAATACCCAACAATCCCCAGAAAGGAGCGGAAGTCTTTCTTTGTTCGAGGCGTTGGAAAGTCAGCTATGGGCTTAATTTTTAGTTCCGAAGGCTGCCTAGTTCCATGCCCTACAATGTGTCCCAGATAGGTCACATGTGAACAACAAATGTTACACTTTTCCTAGAGTCCCGCAACCTTGCCAACACACTCCTCAGGTGCACTACATGCTCTTCCCAGCTGTTCGAAAAAATGGCTTTATCGTCCAAGTAGGGCACTGCATAGCTTTGCAGGAAGTACAATGCCCATTAATTTGGAGAAGCTGTATGGTGCGTTCTTGAGGCCGAAACTTAATACGAGAGGTCTGAACGTCCCAATGGGTGAAATGAAGGCGGCATAGCGGCTCGAGGCGTCTGAGAGAGGGACCTGCAAACATCCCCTCCACATATCTAACGTAGAGATGAACTGTGCCCAACTAACCCGCTCCACTCTCTCATCAATACTTGGAGTCGGATAGAGCTTGTTCCTGGTGATATGATGGAGTTTTCTATACTCCACGCATGGACGAGGCTATTTACCTGGCACTTCTACGAGGATCATTGGGGTAGTGTAATCACTTTCAGTTGGTTCGATTACCCCGATTTCGAGCATTAGCTTAATCTCTGCCTCCATGATCTGCCGTTGACGTGGTGACACTCAATAAGCTTTGACCTGATTGGTTCGGAGGAGGTCAGCTCGATCTCTAGAGTGTTCAGGCCAGTTTTCCCTGGCCGACTGCTAAATATCGCATTGAATTCCCCCAAACGTCCCTTAAGTTCATCTACCTGTTCCTCTTTCAGAACATTAGTCCTCGCAAAGCGTGCAACAATGTCCTGGATGCTGCAATCTGCTTCGCTGTGTATCCCTAACTCAGGTACATCAGCCTGTACTTCCTTGGGTACGTTTACCATCATGCTTACCACCTCCTCCCTGCCTATATAAGGTTTCATCAAATTGCAGCGGTAGATGGTAGCCTCATTTCTCCAGCCGGGTTTTTTCAGGACGTAATTTGTTTCGGACAGCCTGTGCCGAACTTCCACCGGCCCCTCCCACTGCACTTCCATTTTGTTTATCCTGGATGGTCACAAAATCATGACCTTAGCGCCCGTCTTAAATGTTCGTTGCCTTGCATTTCGATCATAATAGACTTTTGTTCCTTTCTGTGCCGCTTTCATGTTTTCCTCAGTTAGAGCACGCGTAGAACTTAGTCGGTCGAGCAATTCCAACACGCAGCTCACGACAGTTTGGCTTTCTCCTATTCCCTCCCAGAATTCTCGCAAAGTCCGGAGAGGAGAACGTAGGGCTCTCCCATTCACAAGTTCAGCGGGGTGAATCCGGTCGCTTCATGGGGAACTGTTTTGAGCGCGAACAGTGTTGCCGGCAAACAGCTCTCCCAATCTTTTTTCCGTTCATAGCACAACGCGCGCAGAACCCCTTTGAGCACGGAGTGCATTTTCCCGACACTGTTCGACTGAGGATGATATACCGAACTGTGTATTAGCTTGATTCCACACATCTTGAAAAAGGTGGTTGGTAAGGCGATGGTGAACACGGTTCCCTTATCCGTCTGAATCTCCCCGGGAAAACAGATTCGTGCATATATGCTGAGCAAAGCATCCACTATTTCTGAAGAGCTTAGTTCTTTGAAGGGGACTGCTTCGGGGAATTTTGTTGCTGGACACAGCATGGTAAGGAGATACTTGTATCCTGATTTAGACAGCGGTAGGGGCCCTACTGTGTCTATCACTAACCGCCGAAAAGGCTCGGTGATCAGTGGAGCCAATTACAGGGGAACTATTCATTTGTGTCCTGGTTTCTCGACTCGTTGACATGCGTCACACGACTTCACATACCGATCAACGTCTTTGAAGCAACCTGGCCAGTAGTACTCCATTAAAAGTCGCTCTTTCGTTTTGTTCATCCCCAAGTGTCCCGACAGCTGTTCCCATGACACAAGCTCAAAAGGTCAACCCGGTATTTTTCCGGAATTACTAGCTGATCAAACGTCTTGCCTTTCCAATCTCTGTAATGCCTGTACAGCCGCCAGCCTTTTCCGAGTACCGTGATGTTACGCCTCGCTATGCCCTCTTCCGCGGTAGCATGCAGGCGCCTCAAACTAGGGCCGTTCTTTTGTTCTGCCTTCATCATCTCTATATTTCTAAAAGCCGCTCAAAACTGCGCGAAGTGGGGGCCAATACTGACGCTTCGGCGGGCTCTATTTCCTGCGGCTCCCTTGGCGCCGCAGCTGCTTTGATATCGCCTGATGTAGGGACCACCTCGACCTCTTGTTCAGCCACTAGGTTTGGCTCCATGATTTCAGTTTCTGCTCCGATTTTCGCTTCTCCGTGTCCCAGGCCCTGTGTTAACTGAGCTGCGAGCTTGCGGGTTTCAGAGCGCGTTAGTGCCTGTACTTTTCCTTCTACAATGAGCTGTCCTCGCTCACGCAACAGCCGGTCAGACCGGTTTGAGAACAGATAAGGATATCCAAGCGGAACTGATTTCGAGACGGCTGCCTCCGTCACCAGTTTTGCAAACGGGCCTGAAATCTCAACCCTTGCCATAGGTAAGCAAACACTGTGCTCCTCCAACACCTGTTTAATCCATGTTACTTCTCCCGTGAAATCCTCTGACGTAACATACGATGGGTGCACTATATCCATCATTGCCGCACTGTCCCTGAGCACCTTACAAGGCTTGCCCTTTATCTCTAACTCATGAAGGTAGGGGCGAGCAGTTCTAGGTTTTCACCACTACCGTTTACGTACGAGAACACCATTCTCTGGTTTCTACATCTTGCATCGATGCGCATTGTTTCTTGGCAGTTATATCGCCGCAACGGTTGCCTGGCCTCGAACTCCTTTTTCTGCGCCTTTTCTACCCCTTCGACCTTCGTTTGAATGCCGCTCTTCTCTGGAGCCTTTTTGCTGAACTTTTTTTGTGTTGCACCCTGCCCCACCTTTCCATTTATAGCCGGCCGTCTAGAAGCAAAATACTTTCTTGAGGTAGTTCCTCTTTCTGACTGACCTTCCTCCGCAGTCGCCTTTCTCCACGTCGAGAATTCGTCTGCGAGTTGAGCTGCTCGCTCGACTGTCTCTACCTTTTCTTTGTCCTGTACCCAGAGTTTTACGGACAGTAGAATGCTGCGGAAAAACTGCTCAAGACAGACGCACTCAACTACCTTGTCCTTGCTTTCGTACACGCCTGCCCCCTTAAGCCACTCTACAAGCTTGCTTTTCAATGCGTACGCAAGCTCCGCATTATCCTCATTGCTGTTTTTTTTTGTTGCCTCCCTAAAACGCTGCCCAAATGCCTCATCTGAAAGGCGGTATTTCTTCGGTAGAGCCGATTTCACTTTTTCATAATTTTCCGCATCCTGTTCGCTAAACCTGGCGATCACATTAGCCACCTCGCACGGTAAAAGACCTAGCAGGCGTTGTGACCGCCAATTTTCTGCGATTTTGCTCTTTTGGCTCGCCCTTTCATGGTTCATTAGGTACAGACCTATGTCTTCGCCCATCTTGTAGGGATACATCTAATTGTCGGTACAGTGGGACTCTGCTCTATCACCACTAATGTTTGCTCCCCCGTTTTGGGGTGCCAGACGCTGGCTTTCGTGTTCGAGCTCCAGCATTTTCAGTTGTATCTGTTCTGCGTCTTTCTTTCCTTTTTTTCATCCTCTCCTTTCTGTTTTACATCTCCTTCTATCTTTGTTCGCCGTTCTAGCTCATTTCTTGCCATTTCCCACGCAATTTGCATCCCTTCTTCATGCACATGGCTATTATTGATTGCTTTTATGATTGCCCCTTTCCTCATTCCTTCCTCCACTTCCTTATCCAACTCCTTACACATCAGCAACAGCTCTTCCTTATCAACCTACCTGAAGTCCATGATCGCTGCCCCAAATGTTGGCTTTGCCCACTCACTAATGCCAACAAGTTGTTGAAGGTGGGGATCGGAGTCGCTTCTCGACACAACCTCGGTCAAGATGACGCCCGCTCCGATCCGGACAGGAGTGCCGCTGAGTGAAAGGTTCGTTAGTGCAGAAAGAAGACCTGGTTTATTATACAGATTTACAAAATTTTTGAATTCAGAAGTGAGCTGGTTCAACTGCATCTGCAGTACAGTTTTATACACTGCGTCGACCCTAAATTCCCTAGGTAGGGGACGCCCTCGTCATGGTGGGTGTGGCCAAAAATTTCCCTCTCACGCACAGACAGACACCTCCGCACACATGGACACGCCCCTGGCATAAGTTGAGCCCGAGGGAGAGGGGTACGCGGCCAGGACCTCGCCGGACTGACAGGAGACGTCAGGTGGTGGGCCCTCTCTCTGCCGGACGGTGAACTTCGAAGAAGCTGAGGCGCAAAGCCGGAGCGCCCCGTCGGGAGATAATCGCCAGTGATTCTGCCATTAGCGATGGCCGGCGAAGCCTGTGGACGAGCCGCTGTGGCAATTCATTTCCACACTGGTGCTCTGCCCGGGAAGTCTGGAGTAGTCGGGTCGGTAGAGACATCGGGGAAAATCAGAAGACAGCCGGAACTACTTCGCTGGCGGTGACAGCGACTCCTTAAATAGATTTTCGCAGAACCCTGCTACCCGTTTGTCCCACGCATCAATAACCGGGCGAGCGCGGTATATGCCCCCCCCCCCCCCCCACACACCTGGCGGGAGATGCTGTCTTAGGTCCAATCATCGAGACCTGCTGGCGCCAAACCTAATACCAGCTGCCGTCAATTCCTAATAACACGCATGTGAGCCTTGCAGGTCTTCTGCTACGTTGGCCCAAGTTCCAGTAGACCGGACAAAAAGAATTGCGAGCTTTGCTAAAAAACGCCGTTGCCAGCCCAACAACAAGATGCTCCAAACACCAGCGGAAATCATTACGGCCGCGTTCCGCTTCGGTAGTAGTCGAAACTTTCCATATCTTGCACTTTCATAAATCTGCTGAAGCAAATACGATTGCAATATATATGAAAGTAACAATGGTAAAATAAAAGGAGGATCAAGCTTATACGATCAACACTTCGAGCAGTGCTTGAAAGGAAACAGTAGTTCTCAAACAATTTGAGGTCAGAGGATCTCCAAAGAGTTATTCTTTTGTAGTGGCGGTTGACAACTAGCATGAACTGGCGATGTCCAGGCCCGCAGGTCTTGTTCATTGATACGTTTCATAAGGAGGTTAGATAAGTGGGAGCAATTGCCTTCTGAAATATTAATGAAAGTCAGGCTTCTAATATGAGGGTTGATGCAGGCCAAGCCATATAAATTAAGGGACACTTGCTTTTTCGTATTTAATACCTTCGTTCCAGTTACGTCTTCTGAAGCATTAATGAAAGTCAGGCTTCGAACATACGGCTCGATGCACGTGAGCCAGTTAAATTAAAGGGACACTTAAGGTCCAACCTAAAAGTATGACGCGAGAGCGTTAGTGGTTATTTGCTTTTATTCTTTATTCACTACCTTCATTATAATTACACACACTTATTGATTTACGGCATACCGGACCACATTATACACTACACACGAGGTCTCTCTCTTTAATGGCCTACTGGTCATAGAGGGCCTTTTCGAAAACTAATGCAAGTTATTTGAAAACTGTTTTCGTTCTCGTATGAACATTTATTGAGGTGCATATGTTTATTATTTTACTGCATACACTGAAATTCATTATTTTACTTATACACTGAAATTCAGTCAAACTGATATGGACACTAGGTGTTGAGGGTCATATGTTGTTAGTGGCTATTTTTTAATAAAATAACAATAGAAGGAAAAGATGTTGCTAGCCGCGGCATCTGGCATCGAAACCTGAAGCACCCGAGGAGGGACTATCGGAAATAAAAGGACAGGGAAAGGACAGGGAGAGGGAAAGAAAAGGGGGAGCGATAGTAAGAAAGTATAGGGGAAGGGGGCAGTATACACTATGTACAAACAAATGCGGGATGCTGTGCCGGGCATGATAGGAGTACTAGGGCCATATACGTTTAGAAAACTGGACGCGAGAATGAATCATTCCTGAGTCACGCTAGCTTGGCACAAAAAGCCCCTCCATGCATAACCGCTTGTTTAATCCTGTAAATTCATTGCTCACACTAATCACTAACGACTTTGAAAGGACGACGCAAGTACTGCTATTATTTTAAAAAATTCGATCATTTCGTAGACGGCTGCTGTTAGATAGTCCGCAGCCGACAAAGGGGTCAATTTTTGGGGGATGGGGCCAACCAGGAGTGCCGGCGTACCATGTCGCACCGAAGACTAAACATGCATTGGAAAAAAGAAATTCAACTTTTGACTGTAGAATCACTCTCAGAAAGTTTTCTAACAAGTGCAAGGAAGAGTAAAAAACAGACCAACCAACTCTAACTTGTCGCACTTCGTTGTCCACTTTTAAAACAATTGTAAGCCCAAATGGGCAAATAAGAAAAGCTTCGCAAGTTCAAGGCTGTACATTTGGCAGAACCGACACCGCAGAGCACTAACGGGATCGAGGCTCCCTGATGCACAATAAGCGATACGGGCAATTATAGGGTCAATTATAGTGTGTTTTATTTAGCGTTGAAGAGTGTCGTGTGAGCAAATTTTCGTTCATAAACTGACGGCTTCGAAGTGGACATACGACAATGCGAACGAGCCTCTAGAAATGCATGGTGCTTTAAAAAATACTTCGTCTTCAAGTTCGTGATGTGGCAAAACAAAACTGTAGGTGTCGTCCGGCAATCGAAATGGGACATTTGTATCCGCGCTGCATATCATGGTGAAATGGGATAGCTACCTCCTGTTCCGTATGAGGCGCAAACAGACTTCCTTGTCCTTGCAAAGAATAGTGTGTTTACCTTCATTATCGCGATCATTTTCCTTCTGCGCGACCGTCCTTTGACAGAGCGGTCGCGAAAATTCGAGAGGATGCGTGAACAAAAGCTTCTTTCTGTCTCTTCTTTCATTTTTTCTTTCGGTGGCCACTTTCGGGAGTGTAACTTTCGCAAACTTCGAGTACCCCGGGTTGTGTTTTCTAGGGGTGAGCGATGACTTGGAGAATCTGACATAATCGATACTTCGTGCAAAAGGGGGTGACGGATGACTCTTTTTTTTTTATTCGAGAAGTGTGCCATGAGGCATACGTTGAAAAAAGAAAGGGGGGAAGGAATGCACGGGATTGAAAGTTAAAAGAAGGAGTGAAGAACCATTGCGCTGAGGTAGTCACAGAGGTTGTTAATGAAACGGTTGTCTATAGTCCACTTCACCTAGTCACTTTCGCGGTTCCACCGCAGGCCCACCTCCCTGAGGAGCCGTGTTCTGATAGCAGCCGTCGCTGGGCTCGTCCACAACAAGTGCCGCACGTCACAATTGTCCGGTGCAGCGCTACAGTGAGGGCACCTGTCAGGTGCTGGCGGATCTGTGGCACGCCACCGATGACGGACAGATGGTGTCAGAGCCGCCCCTGCCCGAATCCGGCGCACGGATACCTTCTCCTGCCGAGTAAGACTACGGGGGAGAGGGTGCGAACACGGAGGAATTAGAGCGCGTGTTCGCTGGCGCAGAACTTCGGAATCGGAAACATGGGACAGGAACGGATCTGGGGGAAGAGGGGAAGGTGGCGGATCGTCTAATGTATGGAGATGAGTCATAGCATCGGCTTGAATGTTATGTGGATCCTGGGCATGGCCGCGAATCCAGTGTATGCGCACAGGGCATGGATACTTTGCGCAGAGCACATGAATTGATTGTGAAATCTGGAACGTTCGCCGAACAGCCTTAAGCTGTTTAAAGGCGGCGCGGGAGTCGGTGTAAATATGAACTGTATTGAATGTTGGAACGAGCGGAAGGGAAGCAATGGCATTATAAATGGCTTGAAGTTCCAATGCCAGGGGAGTGCACGTATCCGCAGTATACGTCGCGCGAGAGTTGAGATGCGGATGAGATGGACTATACACAGCAGTAACTCCCCTCTCTGCAGAATGTGATGCATCCGTGTATAATATGCACCCTTCAGGCAGATACGCTGCTGATACCAACGGGGAAACAGTGGGGCGATTGTCAGTGAGCTGGCAATAGGACCACGGTGGAAGTGTCTTTAAACGATGAAGTTTGAGAGACTGTTTTCGAGCTCTATTTGCCACCCATTGGTCGATGATTTCACTGAGTGTATTAAGTTGGTCGAACTCCTGTAGCACAGGTATGGGTGTTAAACGAGGCAGATATGTTATGACGCGCATAGCCTCACGATTGATAGCTTCAAGGGAGTCCCACAGTCTGCGGGTGAGACGTTGAAATTGTGCCTGATATACTATCCGTGGCTGAAGGATAGAGCGCACAAGCTGGCGGGCCGTATGAGCACGTGCGCCGCCAGAGCGCATAGCTATGCGACGAATCAGACCTAGAGTAGCGTGAGCCGATTTACGGGTGGCTGTCATTCACGGGGTGCCAGTCCCAGATGTATGTAGGAGAAGACCAAGAATACGAACAGTTTCTACCTGAGGAATCAGAGAATTATGTACCGTAAAATTTAAAGGGGGAGCTTTCCGTAAGGCGGATATACTTCCAATTCGAATGAAACATGATTTAGTAGGAGAGAGTGTTAGACCCAGAGGTGGGAGGCGAGATGTCAATACATCCAGCGCGTGTTGAAGGACCGACTGATGAATAGACGCATCTGGATGACAGCACCACAGGGTGATATCATCGGCATATGCAAGCACGCGGATAGAAGGGATGGTCTCTAGGGCTCGAACAAGAGGAATTAAAGCCACATTAAATAATGTGGAGGCGAGAACGGAGCCCAGCGGCACACCTATATTGGAAGTGAAATTACCAAAGGGCTTTCCGTGGACACGCACGCTAAAGGTTCGATTTGCTAAAAAGGCGTGAATGGAGAGGAGGAACCGGTGAGGGAGACCAACAATTTGAAGGGAGGCAAGAATGGCAGAGTGAAGGATGTTATCATATGCCTTTGTTATGTCTGTAGCGATTACGGTTCGTACAAGGTGACTCTGCGGAGAGTGGTCAAGCACGTCAGCAGCCAAAGTAGCAAGGCCGTCCTCCGTTCCAATTTGTGGGCGGAAACCAATTTGGGAATCTGGGTAACAATCATGGGATTCCAGCCACCACGACAAGCGTGCGGCTAGAATGTTTTGATAAATCTTGCAGATGGTAGGCGTAAGGGAAATTGGACGAAGAGCCGAGAGAGATACTGGAGGCTGACCTGACTTGGGTATTGGAACCACAATCGAATGCTTCCAGTCTCCCGGCATGACTCCAGAAAGCCACACTTCGTTAAAAGTATCAAGTAGGGTTTGCAAAGCCCTCCCTTCCAAGTTACGGAATAAGGAGTTAGGTATGCCGTCGTGCCCGGGTGTAGTAGTAGTTTTTAAACTTTCAATGGAGGCCAGCAGCTCTGCCATGGTGAGGTCAGAAGTAATCCCATCGGGGGGCTCTGTTACCGATAAGTCAGGTGGAGACGTAGCGGTGCAGTCATGGTTTGGAAAAAATTGACGGGCCGCTTGTTGTGCAAATGTGTCCTCATCCACATTTAGCGTGAGGCGAATGCTCTCTGTGTAATCTGCAACCTGAGAAGGGCGCTCCATGGCGTGAAACACCCTCCAAAGATGTCGATTGCCCTGCGTAGAGGACAAGCGGGCACACCATGCAGCCCAGCGTTGCCTGCCTAGCCGCTTTGCATAGCGCCGCGCCCGTGCCGTAGCGCGGTGAAGAGTAGAAAGAGCAGATGGGCCATCGGGGTGACGAGTAGCGTAAAGATCCGCCTGACGACGAAGAGCCCACAGATTCAAGAGATGTATGTCCGGGTTTGGGTCGTCTTCATTTACAGTAGTGGTAATAGTGTGAGTAGCGAGAACAGCAGAGAGAGTAGACAATGCTGAAGAGGGGTTGAATGTAGATAAATGATTGTCTGCGTGTACAGAGTCCCATGATGTTATTCGTACAGTGCGGCGTATTTTCCGTAGACGCGTAGGCGTGAGGGAGATAAAAATAGGGCTGTGATCGCTACCCCAAGTATCAGAATCAACAGCCCAACGAGGGTTACCGGGGCCTAACCACCAAGTCAAATCAGGTGAATACGGGCCACCTCGTGGGCGGGTAGAAGTATTCGGGTGGTTTAAAAGTTAAAAGGAATGATCCGAAAAGCTCCCTTGGATGTGTGAACCCCTTGAGGAATCCGATGGGTAACCCCACGCAGTGTGTGCGCCGTTGAAGTCACCACCAACCAGAGTAGGGATACCCGAATTGGTAGAACGTAGAAAACGAACCCATCCCAGATTAGGAGATGCGGAGCCAGGACGACTATAAAAAGAAACTAGGACAAGGGGTGTGCGTGCAGGTTTTACGGGAAGGGCAACAACCTCTTGACGTGTGTTGCACCACCGTGAAAGGTCGAGCGGTGTGTGCGGAACTGAACACACGCGCCGAGCTAAGCATAGCTTGCCCCTGAGGGTTCCGGTTGGGTTTTCTCACTTGAGAATGCGCCCACCGTGCCGGGAATTTCTCCGCAGGGGCGTCGTCAGCACTCGGTCTCACGGAGGACACTGTCCGACCCACGCCACACGCGGGAAGGCAGCGAAAAGCGTAGAAGCAGACACGTACCCACCCACTAGGTCTTCCACTGATGACTCGAGGATGGGCGATGACCTGGGATATGACGGTATGTTGCAGAGGGTGCGGACACGGAGGAATTAGTCCACGTGTTCGCTGGTGTAGAACTTGTTGCTCGGGTAAATGCGACAGGAATGGACCTGGTGGGAAAGGAGCGGAAGTCGGCGGGTCGTACGTTTGATGAGTCAAGGAGCTTCGTAGTATCTACATGAATATCATGCGGATCGTGAGCATGGCGTCGAATCCAGTGTATGCGCACAGAACAGTGGTATTGCGCCGCAGAGTTGATGAATTGATTGTATTATCGAGAATGGGCCAAGAACAGCCTTAAGCCGTTTATGGCCGCGAGGGAGTCGGTATTGAATGTAGGGACGAGCATAGGGGAAGCAATGGCATTGTAAATCGCTTGAAGTTGTAATGTCAGAAGGGTACACGTCATCATCATCATCAGCCTGACTACGCCCACTGCAGGGCTAAGGCCTCTCCCACGTCTCTGCAATTAACCCTGTCATTTACCCAGCTGCGCCCATCGTAAGCCCGCAGACTTCTTAATCTCATCCGTCCACCTAACTTTCTTCCGCCTCCTGACACGCCTGCCTTCTATTGGAATCCACTCCGTTACCCTTAAAGACCAGCTGTTACCTTGCCTTCGCATTGTATGGGTTCACGTATCCGCAGTATATATCGCGCGAGAGTTGAGATGAAGATGGGGGGACAGAAGGGGGGGGGGAGGGGGACAGCAGCAGCTACCCTCTGTGCAGCGTGTGATGCATGCCTTGTACGGCATGAACGCTTTCTCGGGTTAGTCTACGGTATCGGCGAGAGAGTGACCGAACAAGAAAAGGAGAGACTCATCGGAGAGGGTGTGGAGTGCGCCTACCGCCATGCGAGTAACAGGACAACTTCTAAGCCACCTGTCAAGAAGGTTGTCAATTTTCTTAAAGAAAATGGCTTAACGGTCATCCAGTCGGACAAGGAAGGGGGTTTTGTAGTCTTACCGCAAGGCTTGTTCCAGAGCAAGGCGATGGATGCCGTTACAAAGAACTTCACGCCAGTCAAGCACGATCCGAAGAAAAGAAACGAGAAGCCGTGAGACTTTTAAAGGATTTGAAGTTGGAGCATTTGATGAAGGCCGTGAAAAACGAGGATGCCGGAACCCTTGAAGTGTTTTTCACTGGAAAAACGCATAAAATTGGTTGCCCCTTTCGACTAATCGTGTCGGACAGGAACTGCTGGCAGAGGAAGCTTGGGAACTTCCTGCAGATACATTTGAATGTGTTATTAGGCAATGACCCGTTCCTCGTTAGAAGCTCCAAAGAAGTCGTTGAGCTGATGGGAAAAGGGCTACCAACTTCCACGACGGCTTTTTCCGTCGACATCGAGGACATGTATTATTCCATTCCGCACGAAGGACTGTTCGCTGCCATCAGAGAATGCGTGGAGCTTCACGGAGAGACGAAGTTCCAGAACTCAGTTGGCCTCAACACTGGCAACTTCTTGGAACTTATAGATTTCTATCTAAAGTCTTCCGTCATCCACTTCAATGAGAGTTATCATATTCAAAAAGCAGGCATTTGTATAGGTTCGAGCATAGCTCCAGCCTTAAGCGACATTTTTCTGTCATCCTTTGACCGACGTCTTCAAGACAAACTGCGAGGGATGGCTGTCACCCGCGTGTGCAGGTACGTCGATGACTACCTGGTCTTCCTGACCCCACCGGGGGACGGCAATCTTCAGGATTTGGCTTCAAAGATCTTCTCGGCATTTTCATCTGAATCTTTCGGGCTCCGGTTTACCAGTGAGCTACCGCTTGATGGTCATCTTCAGTTCCTGGATTTAGATCTGCACTTTGAGAAACAGCGTTTGTGCTGGTCCTTCAAACCCAGGTCCAAAAAGGCTTTGCTTCCCTACACTAGTGCCCATTCGAAGTTGGTCAAGCGAGGCATCATTTCCCTATGTGTTGAGTCGGCCCTGAAAAAGACTTGTGAGCACAAAGTCCAAGAGAGCTTCCAGTACCAGCTTCAGCGTTTGCAAGCAGCTGGATACCCTCCGCACGTCATTTCGAGTGTGTGTGAAAATGTGCTTCAAAAAATTAAGAGAGAACGCAAAGACAAAGAAGACGCCGAGCAAAAGAAGGCCCATGTGATTCCATACATCCACAAATTCTCGCACAACATCAAGAAAGTGGCGAGAAAAGGAGGCATCAACGTTGTCTTCTCAGCTCCATGCAGACTGTCCAAGGTGTGCGCGATGATGAAGAACACTAAGAAGACCCCTTGCAAAATTAAACATCTAAGGAAGTTTAAAGATTGCGTTGCCGGCGTTGTTTACCGCATTCCCCTTAGTTGCGGAAAAGTCTACATAGGCCAAACCGGCAGATGCTTTAATGAAAGAGCAAGGGAGCACCGGTTGAGCGTGGCAAACAACGATGGAGGGTTTTTGGCTAAGCATTGTGCGGACTGCACAAAAATGAAGCAACGGGACTGTGTACCATGGTTCGAAAAGACGGAATTTCTGGCCAGATTGAATGACAAATGGGAGCGTCTCGTCGTCGAAACATTTTCAAATATTTCAAATATTTCAAATATTTATTCCAACATTACACCATACAGATATAATGTCGAGGATGGCAGGCAAAAAGCCTCCTGGAGGCTTGACCGGTCCTGCATCCTGGTGTACACTTGACAGAGCAGCGGTGGCAGTCAGCTCATCAGAACACAAGAAGTGAATAAAGAAAGCCCAAAACAAAACATAGAAACATTCACAAATATGTATGAAGGAGAGACAGAGATATTAAAGAAATAATAAAGACAAAAATATATTACATTTTATGCAGTATAGGAACGCATGAAGGCTTTAAAGTTTGACGGGTTCATGCTTAGAATGTCGATACCCATTTCAAGTAGGGAATTCAACAACCTTGGTAAATTATTCTCAAGCATCTGTTTGCTATAATTAGTTCTGTATCTCGAAACATTCCATATTTCTGTGCGGCGTGTAGTGTAGGCAGGTACATTCTGATGCAGGTTCGCGATTTTCACTAACGTAAAATTATGTTTCCTGCTGCTATAGTAAAAATCCCGCAGAAGTCTGTATGTGTAAATGTCGTGAATCTTTCTTATATTATACTTCTCGAAGAGTGGTTCAGTGTGTTCCGTAAAGGATACACTGGCAATAATACGTAGAGCCCTTTTCTGCATGATTAATATATTATTAAGATTTGATTGTGTCGTTGTACCCCATACTAAATGACCATAATTAATGTGCGAGGCAAACAAGGCATTATACAAAAGTATTTTAACAAAAGTAGGAAAAATGTGTCGATTGCGACTTAGCATACCAACCGTATTGCTTAGCTTCTTGAGGACTGAATCTGCATGCTCGTCCCATTGTAGGCTGCTGGAGAAGGTTACACCAAGAATTTTAATTGAGTTAACAACCTCAATTTGCATAGACTCGAACATTATATTATGGTACTGTGGGATTTCTTTTCCTTGAGTTCGGAAAATTACTGCTTTGGTTTTACTGCAATTAACCTGTAGGCAATTTTTTTTCGACCAAATCGAAAGTCTCCCGAGAAGTTCATTTGCCATTCTTATTAAGTCTGTGTAATTGCAGGACGATAAAAAAATACTCGTGTCATCTGCGTACATTATAAATTTTGCTTCTTGATAAATCGATACTATATCATTAACATAAATGTTAAAAAGTAGCGGCCCGAGAATACTTCCCTGTGGTACACCTCAGATTATGCCCTTGGTTTGCGATTTGAATTCGCTTAATGAGACACATTGCTGCCTGTTTTTGAGGTAGGAAGATAATAAAGCGAGTGGTGTGCCCCTTACGCCGTACCATTCTAGTTTATTGAGGAGAATATTGTGGTTGATATGGTCAAACGCCTGAGTATAATCAACAAATATGCCGAGAGTTAAAAGCTTGTTTTCAAAGTTTCTTAATATGTGCTCTTTCTGATCTAAAAGCGCTAGTTCTGTGGACTTATTTTTCTGAAATCCATACTGTGCTTCGGTTATAAGCTGGTGTTTACTGCAAAATGAACACAGCCTATTGAGGATAATTTTCTCAAAACCTTTAGAAAAAATGGGGAGAATCGATATTGGACGGTAATTTTTTATATTCTGTTTGTCGCCTTTTTTAAAAATAGGAATTACTCTTGCGGTTTTCATTCTGTCGGGAAAAACCCCGCAAGAGATACACATGTTATAAATGTACACCAGTATAGGGGCGAGTTCATGTATGGCATATTTAACAGGCCGTATCTGTAGGTCGTCTATGTCGCAGCTGCGTGAATTTTTAAGGTTGAGATAAATGGAGCACACCTCATCACTGTCAGTTGGCGCGAAAAAAATGGAATTATTGTTTCTAGGTGCAGTGAGGTCATTGCTAGGACGAGCATTCTGATCAGTATCTTTTGTTACAAAGTACTGATTAAATGCATCAGCAAGCTCGCGGTCTCTCACTAAGCGTCCATTTAACGAAATCTCTTGTGGTTGTTCTCCCTTCTGTTTCCGTCCTGTAAGAGCATTTACCTTGTTCCACAGTTTATTCGTCTGTCCGGCACAGGATACAAATTCCTGAATATAATACGCGTCTCTTGCTATTCTTAACTCTTTGGTTAACTTATTTCTGAAGGTCTTAAACAATTTGAGATGTGAGGGTTCTCGAGTTTTTAGAAATTTCGCATACAACCTGTCTCGTTTTCTAATTTTCCTTAAAAGCTCTTTGGTTACCCAAGGCTTCCGAATCTTTTTATTTATTTTTTGCTCTTTAGAGACAAAGTGTTTCTTGTATACTGTCACAAAGTGACTTATGAAGGTATCATAAGCCTCCTGTGCTGTATGTTGTAAAAACACGGTATCCCAGCAAGTACCTTGTATGTCGATGCGGAAAGCTTCTAGAGAGTTTTCAGTGATACTTTGCAAGTTTATACATGCTTTCTTCGTATTCGGTGCTCTTTCGGGTGCTTTAACGGACATACATATTGGCATATGATCACCTATACAGCAGCTTAGTACGGCACTGGACACACATGGCAGATCGTAGTTCGTGATAAAGAGGTCAAGTAAAGTAGCTGACGTGGAAGTTATCCTTGTTTCAGATTTTATAACATTCGCGTATCCATAGGATGCAAGTAGCCTTTCAAAGTCTATTGATTTGCGAGTAGCACCTTTGATATCAATGTTGAAATCGCCGCCAATTATAACTCTCTGCCTATTCTGACTTGCAAAGGCAAAAAATTTCTCAAGAAAATTGAAGAATGCACTATGGTCTCCATCAGGGGGCCGATAACATGTAGCAAAAAGTAAACAATTGGCTTCAACACAGAGCATTTTGTAGTCATCGGTCACGGAACAGAAATCAGATAACAAATCAGTTTTCATAGAGTCATCTATCAACATTGCAACACCTCCGCCACGTCTTGATGTCCTGTTCAAATAAAATGTGTTTTTATTGGGCAATTTAAATACCTCAGAATCTTCATTATACCATGTCTCACTAAACATAACAACATCACAGTGTATGTTTATGCCAGCAAAGTAGGCCTCCAACTCTGGAATTTTCTTATTGAGTGACTGGACATTCATATGAACACAGCTCAGTCGTTTTGAACCCAAGTTATGAAGAGTGAACCATTGTTCTTTTGGTATAGATTGCAAGCTGTCCATAAGGAGAGAAAGTTTCAAAAAGCTACAAAGTGGAAAGGACGTCTACGAATGTAGAGCGTCTAGGTCACTTTCACATTTGATCACTGTGGCTGTTTCACCTGGAGCCCTGCGCACGAGAACCTTGCCGCCTGTGTGCCACACAAATTTGTAGTCTGCTCCTTTCGCCCATTCTTTAGCGAATGTAAGCAGCTTCTTAGACCGAGACGTCATATTTTCACAGATGTACCGCTTCTCGTCAGGTCCATTCAAGGCTTTCCTTTTAGCCATGAAAGCATTCTTAAGTTCTTGGCGAGCACAGCGCATTATAATCCCTGGCGTGTTTCCGGGTTTTGCTGGCAGTCTGTGGAGTGCTACCACGTCCTCTCTAGTTAGAACATTTAGGTTTAGTTCTTTCGCCAGGTCATTCACTTTCTCAAAAAGATCTTCGCCCTTCGTTTCAGCAACACCGTGGATCTCGATGTTGAGGCTTCTGCTACGCCACTCAAGTGCATCTATGTCTGTCTCAAGCTGCACTAGCTGCTTAGTGGCTCCGGATTTCTCAATGCTCTCGACTTTGCGCCTAATATCTTTGAGTTCTTTTTCTTGGCGGTCCTGACGTTGCTGTATGGCATCAAAGCGGTCTGAGAGTAGCTGGATAGACTCTTCTATGCCGTTTACCTTGGTCGGTAATTCAAGCAGCGTGTTTAATTTCCGGTCCATCTCTACAAGTTTAGCCACCACTTCACTATCGGATGTCCTCGTATGTGGACTCCTGGTGTTTCCTGTTTTACAAACTTCACACTTCCAAGACTTCTTAGCAAGCCTTTTGGACTTAAACTGCTGCTCAGTGACGCCAGAGCACGTTCCTACATGAAATAAAAATTCACACTCTCCGCAGGTCAATGCAAAACCATCATCACTCACTGCACACCGACAGATGTTACACCGCTCCATCATAAGCAAACGACAATGGTAGATAAGAATACTGCCTCGGCCTAGGGCGCTCTCAAAAGTGCGTATCGCGTTTACATTGTCAGCAACCCATCAAACCGGCAGCAAACGGCGGAGCGCCTATAAACAGTGCAAGCGGCACTGAACAACAATTACTAACCTGGGACAGTACAGAAAGAAGTATTCAGCAGGCTGCGTGTGATCCGCTCCGCCGCTGCTGCCAAAGTGAGAGGAACCGCCCCCGCCGTTTCCGTAGCGTAGCTTGCAGATAACAGCAGCGCTTGCGCAGAATCGTTGCAGCGATGTGGCCGGCAGCGATGTGGCGCGTGTTTCAAAACGTTGGCTCCGCCAGGCCGTCGAAGAGTGCCGGGTACAGAACTTCTGCAGCACCTCGGGAGGCTCACAGTTCCGCTGCGTATTCCGGGAGAGCGCGATAACCTGGGACAGTACAGAAAGAAGTATTCAGCAGGCTGCGTGTGATCCGCTCCGCCGCTGCTACATCGGCACTACGGACAACTGTGTTAGCAAGGCTTCCATTTCCTTATCATCCAAAGAATTTTCGTTTTTTGCGGGGGCATGTGTAGCCTAGTGGCCTGTTTGTGCCCTGGTGATTGAGCAGTGCCTCCTGATTGCGTTTGATGCTTTCGTTGTTCATTTGATTAGCGATCTCAGTTTTGTTTCGGTTCTGTCATGGTTTGAGATGTTTTCCTACGCTTTGGATTTCATTCACCCCCCTTTTTTTAAAACCGTTGTTGTCTTAAACTGTTGTCCCGTCTTTCATCTTTTTGTTTTTTTAAATGACTCGGTGCCTATTTTCACTGTGTTTGTGTGACGTAGCTTCTTGAGCTGATTCATGGTTTTTTTACCCTTTTGACCTGGTGCCTTTTTTCACTGTTTTTTTGTTTTTGACGATGACCGATGTGGTTGTTTTTGTTTCCGTTTTGTTTGCTTTCAAAAGGGGGAGTGCTTCGTCTCTTGGTTTTGGTGTCAGCACCCGCGCTTGTAAGCGGTTCGAGCTTCAGTGGTATTAGATGGCTACAGTGGTGTGGTTTTTGTTATGATTTTCCTTACTTTGCAGAACGCGTAATTCTCAAGTGTGCACTGTCGCTAAGCGTTCCTCTGCTTTTTGTTTTCATAGAAAGGGCCGGCCCGGTATAAGATTATCTTGTAAGCGGTTGATTCTTGTGTGGTCTGTTTATCGCCTGGGCAGATTGTCACGTGCCATATTGATCAGATTTGAAGTGCGTTGGGGATCGCTATATATATTTGCCTTGTATTCCTCCCTTTAGTAAAGTTGTAAGTCTGCGTTAGTGTGTGTCTGCCTCCCTTTCGTCCGTGTTCTTGTTGCGCAGTTCGTCTTTTTTGCATTATGATCAACCAACTAGCCCGACAAGTCCTGTTGAGTTAGAGGCGCGGCTGATACCCACGGGGAAACAGGGGAACGATTGCCTGTGCGCTGACAGGACGACCAGGCAGGAAGCGCGTTTAAGCGATAAAGTTGCCGGGTATGTTTACGAGTTCTGTTTGCCTCACCCTGGTCGGTTAGTTCACTGAGTGTAGTTAAGCGTACTGTTGAAGCATGGGTATGGATGTAAGATGAGGGAGATTATGTATGGCTTGAATAGCCTCAAGATTGATAGCTTCAAGGCAGTCCCACTATCTGCGATTGACGAGATAAAAACAGTGCAAGAAAATATGATCATTCGACAGAAGCCTGAATATAGCGCAAAGTAAAGAACGGCAAAATAGACGGAAAAATACAGTACGAATAGTGACAGTCCAGTAAAAAATATTTGCCATGAAATAAAAGGACAGTGAACCGATAACATCACGTGGGAACACTTCCGCCCCCCCCTTTTTTTTTGCAAATGACATTATGAAGACGAGAAACGCATTGTAACTGTTCTCGAAGCGATAAGAGCATCGGGTGGGATAATATTTCCTGTTTAGTTTTTTTTTAAATATCGCAAGAGCCAGAAACAAGCACCTAACACAACTATACAAAGAGAACATTATTCATAAAATGCCTAACGATTTGATGTAGGAGTGAAGCACCAACGGAAAACAATGAACATCGTTGATAGTAGCACCGCACAAACGGTAAAGAGTTTCATTGCGTTATTTATAGTGCGAGATGTGAATTCCGGCATTTTCAGTGTGCTTGCAAAATTAGTTTCACTTTGTACGCATGATCTATCCTTGTCGAGACGGGATGCGTAGGAAACACTTGTGAAGTAGAAAACGACGCATTACGTGGTATACCACAGTAGCACGTCATTTTCTTTCCATACCCTATAGGGTGTGGGGGAAAAATGGTTGGGCAAATGTTCTGCGCATGGTCAGTGATGTTGAGGGTGTCTTTCAGTCTGCCGATGTTTTCGAATCGCAAATAAGATGACAGGATGCCCCTTTTTGTTTTTGTTTTTAACCTGTTTGAGATATTTATTGCAAGCTACATGATAAGCACACCAAATGATCGATGGGCATTCCAACGAAGGATGGGTGACCGAGTTATGTGCAGAAAGTCTCGTGCGTTGGTTGGTTGGCGAGATGAAGCAATTTAAAGGAACTGAGTTTCTTCAGTGCTTTCGAAGTTATGTGCTCGATGTGATCATTTCGTTTTTAAGGAGAATGCAGTTTTATTTCGAAATAATTAAATGTCGAAACAGAATCAACAGGAACGCTGTTTATTGCGTATGCATTAATTGCTGTTTTTTTTCACGAAGGAGTAAATTTGAGATGTATGGTTTTATCACAAAGCTGAAGTTAGCCGTCACCGCAGGAATGAATTTTATTTTTCGTTAATGCCGCGCACACCGAAGAATGATACGAGCTTCCCGCGGATATTGCATCGATAACCATTACCACCATTTGCTACATGTCACCGTCGGCGCTTTTGATTTGTGATCCCATGAAAGTGTTTGTTTATAATAAAGCACAATTTCTTTATTTACATTGAACGTCAGTGCTTTTGTTTTTAATTTAGTAGTCCTATTACTTTTGCTTTCTTATTTTATGCATATTACTTCATTAATTTTGTGGAATTTATTGCTTTCTTTAAAGATGACGGCGGAAGAAAGTATTGTTTAGTTTTGAAACCGCTCACCTTCATAGTGCTCCGGTGTCTCGGTAAATAAATTAAGAGCAATATTTTACCAGCGTTTATTTCAACTAAATTCACAGCACATTAAAGCCGGCCCTGCCTTGGCTCTGGTGTGTGGACTGCGGAAACACAGTTGGTGGCGGAGCTCGTACAGAGGCAGGGATTTGAATTCGTGGTGCACTCGGTATTTTTTGGATTTGTTCTAATCTGCATGGGTATGAGAGAGTTTTAAAGCGCCCAGTAACTTGCCCCAAGTCATTCTTGGCTGTTTTTTTCTTATACATCATAATTATCACCATGAATCTGCATTACTGCTGGGCAAAATCTTTTTTCAGGCATAAGATACTGTCACCCTATTTCTGCAAACTTCCTAACCTCATCCGCCCGTGCACCTCACTCTCTGCAGTTGCTTTAGCTTGAAATTAGGTAGCCCAAGGGATCACGGGGTATCGGTTGTACGCAATGTATACTCTGTTCATGTCCTTTCCTCGTCTTGACTTCGGCTGGAGTATCATTAACTCTAATTCGTTTTCTAACCCACTCTATTCCTGTCCTTAGGGCTTATTATTTTGCCTTAGTTCGCTGTGCTCTCCGCAACCTTATTTTCAGCTTTTCCGTTAGCCTCAAAGATTGTGAACCACAAGTGAGTGCTAGCAAAATAAAACTATCAAATACTTTCCGTTTGAAGGATATTTCTAAGCTCTATTCATGACAAGAATACCTGCCAAAGGTACTACACCGCATTCTTATAACAGTGTAGCTTTTAGTAGATCATTCCCTCTGTATCCATCAGCGTTGGCGTAATTGGGATGACTAGCTCCGCGATGCCATCCTGAACGAGTGTGCCACATGTGCAATGCCGGCCACGTGACCCTACGTCGTGACGCCAACACAAAGGGAGCCGTGCGTCACAGAGCCGCAGCCACCCACGTGGTCACTAGAGCCGTGACGTCACCGCGAGCTCGCCTAGAAAAGAAGACAAGAAGCAACTGCATATTAACAAATTGTAAAATCGCACAACAGGATAAAAGGATTGATGAGAAGCATAATCGCTCAAGCATGTTTCTCTCCTTCGGTTTATACCCCTAATGATCCCAATCTGGAGTCACTAATTAGTTTGGATAAGTATATTCCCAGACTATAGTTTCGATAACTCGCTTACTATCGTAACCTGCTCCCTTCCCAGTAGAGTGCATCTTGAAACCGCGCAAAAAAACGACAAGGGACGAGGAAGAAACCAACAGGACAGAGCGCGGAACTTCAACTGGTTTATTACAACGGTGCGTCACATTTATACAATCATCGTAATCACGTGGTAACATGACAAACGATCATCACGTAACACTTGTGCGCAGGCGTGTACGACACATCATGCAATCTAGATATGAATACTCTATATCGGGCAGGTTAACCGAGGTTTTGCTGACACACGAGCCGGATTCCTTCTTGATACAGTAGGCTTCATACACTTCTCTGCTTAGTTTAGACCCGAACTTTTTGAGGATATATACAGTGGTACCGCAGAACCTAGGCGTGCAACCACGGCAGTGGCGACAATGGTCGGCCACATGCCCTCCCCCCGCCAATGCGCCTACTCCTGCGTGGTGCTCCTGAAGTCTGACGTTTATACAACGTCCAGTTTGTCCGATGTAACTTTTGCCACAGGACAGGGGTATACGGTAAACAACCCCCTTTTTGCACGGGACCAATCTTTCTGCGTGCTTGATACCGCATTCTTCTTTGTTCTTTCCCTGCACCTTGTTGCATAGCCCGGCCAGTTTTTGTGAAGAAAGGCGACATGCCGGTGGTCTTCACCGCACCCCAAAAACTAGCCGGCCTATGCAACAAGGTGCAGGGAAAGCACAAAGAAGAATGCGGTATCAAGCACGCAGAAAGATTTGTCCCGTGCAAAACGGGGGTTGTTTACCGTATACCCCTGTCCTGTGGCAAAAGCTTAAACCTGCATCCTAATGTCCAATGTTGATCAAAGGTTTTGTTAACAAATCAGTCTGAATTGTTCAACGTAAATAAATAGACATCCAGCATTTTTTCTGTAGCATCAGGCTCCGTTCTTCCTTTTCCTCCTGTAACAAGGCTTCGTTCTTGCCCCTATTTTGTTTTTGATACACAATAATGACCTTCCACAGCTTGAATCTTGCCAAATTCATATGTTTTCTGACGACTGCTTAATTTACCGCGCAATAACTAATACAAATGTTCAGGACCTTAACCACATCGAACAATGGTGTGAGAATTTGGTGACCACCCTTAACCCAAGCAAATGCAAGCTTCTTTCCATGACTCATCGCCACTGAAGTCACGTCTTTCAGTAAAATATCGCTTACGGGCCCATAAAATCCGCGTCACCCTTCAAATAATTAGGCGTCACATTATCTAATGACCTAACATAAAATGCGCATGCTGCTTACGAGAGATCATCAGCTTGCAAAACATTAAGATTTCTTTGCCTCGCACTGCATCACATAAAATTGCTCGCTTACAAGTCACTCGTTCAACCTAAACTAGAATATGCACCCGCGATATGAACCCAAAACCGTGTCATCCTCATAAACGATCTAGAAGCAGTCCCAAATCTCGCTGATTCATCCATTCTTCTTACTAATATGACACCAGTATTTCAACCCTAAAGCTAAATCTGCAATACCGACTCGTTCTTTTCGACGTCGCATAGCCACTGTATTACTGTACCACAAGCCCTGTTCATCACTTAATCGTGTAATCATGCCAGCACCGAACATATCTCAACGCACCATCCACTCGGTTCAAGTTTTCCGTCCCCGTGCATGAACTGTTACTTTCTCAATCTCATTCGTTCCACGGGCAACTCAAAATTGGTACAGCCTGCCACGGCATATCGTCGACATCACCTGCCGATCATCGTTCGATGAAAATATAAATAATTTCCCATGTATATAAATACACGTGGCGTTGTTGCTTTTCATCTATTTTTTGCTGAATCCACTCCTTAAATAATACCCCCCTCCCCCCCCCCCCCTCCTCAAAGGGTCTTCAAAGGGGCGGAGACACTAAATTTTCGTAGTGTATGTTTCTTTCAAATGATGCCTAATATCACTGCGTGAAACCCGTCTATACACTCATTCATTCTTTGAGGCAGTTTAGGTTTTGATTTCAGCAGTCAAAAACGGTTGCGAAGTCAGAAGTGAACACAGATCACGTGGCGAATGAAAAAACTGCAATAAATGGCTCTTTGTTCAGTTTCAGCCATTCCGAAATTTGGGGCAGTTTACCTTAAAAGTTTAAATGAATAAAAACAACACGCAGCATCGGTCATATTGCAGTTTTTGTATGCTGAACGGGACCTCATGCTCACTTGTGACGTCGCAGCCATCGTTTAACAGCTGAAACCGAAACTCAAACTACAGACGGCGAAAAGATTCAAATATTAATTATTTATTGAGTGCTAGAGAATTCCATGCGGTGATCCAGGTTTACCAGCGTCTTGCGCATCATTCCACAGCAAAAACGCATTTCAAAACATCTAATGTCTCCACACCTTTAATTAGGAATAATAACTGAAATGAAATGGAGCAAAATAAAATGAAATGGAAAGCCGATCTGCCGCACTCACCTCGAGCTTAAATATGCAGCTGCTCATCTTCTAGCTTTTCATCCATTGAGTAGCATCTTCTCAGATTTCATTGCGGAAGCAATCACTATCTAGTATCGAGTTCAAATCTGCTACGAATATTGACGCGTCCTTTCCAGGCTCGCAACATATATTCAGGGCAATTAGTATCGAGGGTATGGTTATTGACAGCTGCTTTACTTGTCCAGGCTCTGCGACAAGCTTAAGCTTATGCTGCGTAAATATCGAGAGACTAGAACAAAGTCAGCAAGGCACACTGCGAAAGCTGAATAGTGGATAACATGCATTAGTCGGATGCAACGTGAGTCTGCAGTGGAGCTCCGCCCACATTCAGGACCGGCGTACAGAATTCCTCCATGACAAAAACGTAGTCCGTCGATAAAACTTCTCTTGTCAGCTTAACAAGAAGCTAATCACGAGAAAAAAGTTATAATCTTCAGAATTTTGACATTTGGCTTGTTTAATAAAGGCGAAAATTGAAAAGATGGTTTCGTTTAATTTTGTGACTGGCTAGCGGAGTAATACAGCACGCCACGGACCGCGGCTTAGCGTTAACAACTGCTGTTCTTTTCTAAAGTTGTATCCTACTATAGGCTTAACAACTATTGGATTTCTTACCTCCCTGAGCTACAGCGGGGCAATGAGCAATACTTCGGAATAATTTCGACTAGCTTGCGTTTCTTAACCGGAGCTATAATCTCAATACACTTACATTGCTCTTTCCTGCATTGCATTTGTTTCTTGCAATTCGCCGGCATCAAATGCAGTTTCCGGAGAAAACAACTTGATAGTCCTAATTTGAACGGAGCTGGCTGGATACATAAAAAAATCAAGTTCATCCCCGCTGCAATCATAAACAAACAGTTGGCGGTGGTTTAGCTCTCGTTGAACCTGGAGTGACGCGATAGCTACAGCTGGCGGTGTGGAACATGCTCAGTTGAACTGCAAAGTCAGTCTTTAGCCGCTCCGTTTCGCTGGGCGTTCCTTCTTCATCTTCGTCCCACTTGACACGGCGCATGCGCACAGATGTTGGAGCTCGGTTTCGACGACGCGCCGCGCCGCCGGCAGCAGCAGCTCCTCCGAACCACGTGGCTGGTCACGTGACCAACCACGTGACCACGTGGCGGTTGCGGCGCCGCCACGCCGGGGCTAGGGTTCCTCGATGCCAACGTCACCGGGGTGGAGACAACTTCAGCGGTGCCGCCATATTGAATCACACGGGATCAACGGCTCTAGCGTTTGCAACGCCGCCGTTCATGCTCTCGGCGCGCTTTAAAGTGCTTTAACTTGAACGGCCTTTTGCCGCGAGAGCTACACTGGGCTACCAGTCGAGCATTTCGCGGTACATGGGAGAGGCCAGTTGTGATTCAATATGTCCACGTCTCTTAAGTTGTCTCCACCCGGCGCTGGCATCGAGGCACCCTAGCCGGGGCTACGCCACCACCGTCACGTGCCGCCTCCATGGTCATGTGCCACCGCCACGCTGAAGGCTCGAAATGCTACCGTAATGTAGCTATCGCGACAATATCGTCATCATCATCATCAGCCTGACTACACCCACTGCAGCCAAAGGCCTCTACCATGTCTTCCCAATTAACCCTGTCTTTTGCCCACCATATGCTGCGCCCACCATATGCCGGCAAACTTCTTGATCTCATCCGCCTAACTAACATTTTGCCGCGCCCTGCTACGCTTACCGCCGTATTCAAGAATGAAACTTAAGTTCTGACCTAAGTTTCTGACTTAAGTTCTGACTGCTTTCTCTTGGAATCCACTCCGTTACCCTTAAGGACCAGCGGCTATCTTGCCTTCGCATTACATGCCCTGCCCATGCACATTTCTTTCTCTTGATTTAGACTAGGATGTGATTAACCCGCGTTTGTTCCCTCACCCACTCTGCCCGACTTCGGTCTCTTAAGGTTACACCTATATTTGTTCTTTCCGTGACTCGCTGCGTTGTCCTTAACTTAAGCTCAACCCTTTTCATTAGCCTCCACGTTTCTGCGCCGTAGGTGAGTGCCGGTAAGATACATCTTTTGCAAAGTCTAACGGAAAAATATTTCCATCATATTCTCCAGAAAAAATCCACCCATGTCTTAGCTGCCATTAATCTGCAATCATGGCATAAACAGTAAAACACAATGTTCTCTAACGAAAGGATTTGAAAGGTAAATGCCTGAGTGTAATAATTTAAGAGAACTAAAAGGATTAAATTACCTTTTGCTACGGGTTATACGGAACAGATTGTTTGTTAGGTACCTTCGCAGCATTCTCGATATTTTTTCGCAGGGAAGACTATGCTCAAGGCAATATTTTATTAAGAAATTCTCGCCCTTTATAACACGCAGTGTTCAAAAGGAGGTGTGTTCGAATAGCAAACACTGCTTGTTTCTTGCAATTTGAACAGACCCAAATGTTTTCCTCACATTGTAGTTTGTAGTAACTCGTTTTTATGTTTTGCTAAGAATTACCCGACGTCAACTTTGTTTCAAGCCTCACCACGAGATACAAAAGGAAGGAAACGGAACTCACGACTCACGTTTAACGTAATCCAAGGTTTGGGCACTGCAACTGTCTGCAGGCCAGTACACCTTAATATGCAGAAGTGTCATCTGTAAACAAAAGAATCAAAGGCATGTTGAGAATTCGTCGTTGGTTGCTGATCTCTGAAAGATATAACGCCTACTTTACGAACAGCCTTCAACAGCTGTGCAATGTTCAGTTTTAGTCGAAAGTTTTATGCAAATTCTTGTGCTCACGATACACAGCAGGCTATAATTAGAACAAAACATTTTTCGCAGAGTGAGTGTAGCAATAAGGCGTCAATCTTCACGCCGTAATGAAAAACAAATATCTTTTGCACGTATAACAAAACTGGCTGCTTTCCTGAGTGCGTGTGGCTTATTTTACGACTGCATGCGCCCAAATCTTACGCCTTACAATAATAACTTTTTTCTGGGACGCATACTTTAACGCCGCATCGCCAGTTTTTCAGAATGCAAGCATTTACTAAACGTATTGTTTTATTAATTGTGCTCGCATTTTGGACTTCACGTTACAATTCACTATGCAAGTTGGCATTAGGGCCCGCACTTTCAACGATCAAACTTTCTGCGATCAATTAGTTCGAAAGCTTGCTGCCTTTAACAAAAACAGTTTCACACAGGACCCATGCCTTCTGTTTTCTGCTTGGCTTTGACAGCTCCTGTGTGAATTATTTTCGGGTTTGCCAAGATTTCCATGCAGAAATTAGTTAGCGCGGAGTTTGTGTCCTCTGATGTCTCCTTATGCTTGAAATTGTAAATTCTTGCCATCTCGTCCGATAATGTGTTCTCAACTTATAACACCTTACGCGCGTTTTTTTTTTTTGCGCGTGGGCGTTAATCTGCAGCTGGTTGTAATAGTTACATCAGCACACGCCGAACCGGACGAGTACGCGTTTAGTATAGCAATGAACTAGTCAAGAAGACACGACAACCAAGAACGGTTCAGCTGCTTTTACATGCAAATGGCGGAATGTAACTCCTAAGCACGAATCCTGGCTTGGAGAGAAAGCCTTTACTTGCGCTTGGAATGGAGCTTTGACTTCCGTGGTTGCTCATTCGCACGCGCCAGAATTTGGATGAGCGGGCGCGTAACATTTCAGCTGCATTTGACTGTAGCCAGGGAGGCGGAAAAACGAACCCGGGGTCTAGCGCTCTTTGGCATAAGCGCTTCGGGCACTGGTGGCGCACATTTGTTTTGCTGCAAACTTTACCACTGCAACGTATATTGAATATATAAACATAATAAATAAATAAAGTGAACTGGAAGGTATTCAGTCTCTCCTTAGCTTGAGTACTAATCGAAAGTAATATTTTACCATTGCTTAGAGCTTAACTTTATTTTTTAATTATGTCAAAATTCACAAAAGAAATTCTAAGTTTGAAAGCGGGCCATCATTTGTCCAACTCGTTCGCTGAATCGACGGGTGAACCGGAGGAAGTCAGCTCTGGAGCAACTCTTGAGATCTCTTAAATGCAGCTAACAGTAGGTGTCCTCCACACAGGCGCTCCCTATCACTGACGGAACAAAATTAAAAAGGAAACATTTCTAGCAAACATAAACACGTTTTATTTATAGATGATTGCCTTCGTATGAAGCAACAGAACATTTTGTAATTCTTGCAATTTACCGAGTGCAAACCTGAGAAATTTTAAGATATAAATTCGCGAGCGGCGACGAAAAAAACGCAACTTCAACATGACGCAGCTTCGAGCGAGACGGTCACGTGCAGGAGTAGATAAATATATTTTGTGCATTTCACGATGGCGAGAGAACAGAGCAAAGCGAGGCCGCGATATGTAGATTTGCTGATTTGTTTGTTATAATCGATTTTGTAAATTATAGTTATGATAGAAATTAGGCGTATGAGTACACTACAAGTTATTTCAAGGAATTGTGAATTCTTTGTAAATTCTAAGGATCGGAAAATGAAATAAAGAAGCTGGCACTGTTGCCTTCACAACGCTGTCGTAAATCTTTTTTTTAGATTCTGAGAATTTCTCAAGTGTCAACGTTTTGATGCATCTCCATATTTAGACCAATTTTTTCTACCTAATAGTCAAAGCAGTGTTGTTAAATCACCCATGAAACGAGCCTTCCATATACTGCCTTCGAACTACACACCAAGCTGCTTAGAAACGACGTATGAAGCCAGTGGTCGTCTTTGTGGGGCTATGAAGCGAGAGGAAGAAAAGACGAAAATGACATTGAGCGCCTGAGACATTGAATTACCTTTCTTTTTTCTAGCATCCTCTGTAATGACGGTAGAAAGTATCGTGCGTCGATTAACATTTTTTTTTAAATATCGTCGAGAAACGTGCCTCCTGAAATTTGAGATTGACATGGTGTTCTCTTTTTCCTTAAGGATATCTGGGGCATTGCGACGGCCACCCACTCCTTAATCCTGTTTCAAATGCAAGCGAGCCGCTCGCAAATTCTGCCGCCGCGGCACATATACCCTCTCTCAAGCGGCGGAGGAAGCTCCAGCGGCTGAAGCGGCGAGGTTCGGGTAAGTTGGAAATTTTCGCGGCGGCGACGCGGCAGCACCGCATCTCAACCAATGACGGCCCGGCGTTGCCACGCGAGTTTGTGTGCCGCACGTACGAACTTTTGTTTAAGAAAGAAATTGTATAAAGCGCCGTTTAATGCTTGAAACGCAAGAATTATATTTATTTAAATAAACTGTGAAAAGGTGAAAAGAAATGACAAAATAATGCTTTCATATTACGCTTTTTTGTTTGCAGGCCACCAAAACCAGTTGCAAGCGCGTATCTTTTGCCAGTAACATTGGTTTTCGCAGCGGTGAGAAACGCGTGGCGGCGATGCATGTGAAACAAAAGCTCGCGAACCACTTCGCAGCGAAGCAGCGCCCCTGTTCGCTCTGTTCGCCAATTCGATTGCATGTGAAACGCCCTTTAGAGTGGGTGCCCATAGCTCTCCAAGCGCTGTAGACATTTGTAAAGCTTCCTTCGGGAAAGCTTCCATCCAAGTTGCTTTTCGCTGTTAGCTTCCTACGTATGATGCAACACATTTCAAGGGCTTCCTCTCTTTGTGTTTTTTTTTTCGTGTGCCTTCATTAGGACAATGCAGCCGACGCTTGTGAGACGACAGGGCACAAGTATTCGGCATGATGGAGGAGTTCATGTATAATTAATAGCTTTTTTTGGAAGTGGTGCATTTATCATAGACTGAAACGACGTCGGATGTCGTTCAGTTCAAAGGTCTCGTTGTTCAACAAGGCTCATAAACTGAATGATCACCGAATTCCGAGGATTTTCATACTTCGTCGCTTCATAAAGGCAGTGTGTAAAAAAACGCGAAACCAGTTAGGCTCTGCAAGCACTCTTCTTAGTTCGTTTACTAAGTCTGGCACGTGGATGCGTTCTTTCACCTTGCTGCCCACTTGCTACAAGAGAAGAATAAATTCCGCCTCCAAGTCATGCTTTCGCCACGGCAATGGATGAGGAATTGACGAGCAAAGGATGTGGTAACCGGGGATCCTA
Organism: Amblyomma americanum; assembly: GCA_030143305.2. Lineage (NCBI taxonomy): Eukaryota > Metazoa > Arthropoda > Arachnida > Ixodida > Ixodidae > Amblyomma > Amblyomma americanum. The sequence goes on along the minus strand of JARKHS020016415.1, from coordinate 17,864 downwards.
CCCGATAAGAATTCACCGATTTTCATGACTTCTATTCTTCTCTATTTTTTCCCCCTGTAGTTCCTTCTAGGCACCTCACTGCATTAGCGATACCAACTTCCTCGTAGGATTGAAGTAAATTCCGCGGAAACAAGGCCCTTTTGTGCAGCGCGGATCCGCGTACAAATTAACTATCGGTTTGCCAAGAGATACGATGTGGTGTAGAATCCGCGTTTAATCCTTCGTATAAAACTCTGAAGCTGTGAAGCGAACATCATATTTCAGCGTGAAGAAAACACACCTCATTTAATTAAAAAATGAAATCAGGCTATGGCTTCCTAGTACTTGTTTAGGCATCACAGCCCTTTCGAAAAAAGTAGATGTTTCGACCCCGATGACACGTGTCGCCTCTCGCTGAGACATGACACACGTCCTCGATGAACACATTTCACAGCCCAGTACAAAAACGACCCCCTTAGCTGGCGCTAATCTGATATCTCTTCTGCAGCCGCCACCTAATAGCTCAGCTCCGAATCTGATCCATTTACGAACTTTCGAACCGAAACGCAGGTCCTTCCTTAGACCAATTTCTAGAGGTCATTACTGAATCAATGGATCGAAGATTAATTGATGACCTGAAGTCAGTCAGTCAGTCAGTCAGTCAGTCAGTCAGTCAGTCAGTCAGTCAGTCAGTCAGTCAGTCAGTCAGTCAGTCAGTCAGTCAGTCAGTCAGTCAGTCAGTCAGTCAGTCAGTCAGTCAGTCAGTCAGTCAGTCAGTCAGTCAGTCACTCACTCACTCACTCACTCAATCAATCAACCAATAAATTAGTCAATGAATCAATCAATAGAAACATTGTGCACATAACTGCGTGCTGCGAGTATTCCTTGATATATGTACATGCTTTGTTTGTGTGTACAGATGAGGGCTGATTGAAAAAAAAATTACGACGTTTACGCTTCTAGCATAAAAACCGCGAAATTGAGGGAAAGCTATAATGAACGTTGTAAAGTTTGTTTTTTTATCTCTGCCATTTCTATGCCTTCCTTAATTCCTTTCTTCACTGTTTGGTTGAGGTGCCCGCCCACTGTAAGACTGTTACCGCGCCTTTCCTTTCCTTTAACTACTTGTAACCTCAACGCAGACGGGCGCCCTTCGTACTTTCGGCAGAGCAAGGAGGCTCGTGCTACAGCACACGGCAGGAACGCTGCCAGCTTTTGTGCATAAAACGCGTGGTCACAGCGTCTGAGAGGCGCTTCGAAATGTTTGGCGGCATCTTACGACTACGCATCCCACCTGATGACAACGAAGGTTGCACGAAGCGCGAGGTGCGGGTTGCATGCTGAGGTGGACACGCGATCACGCGTGGGTGCACCCCTCCCACCTCAAAGACGACGAAAGTAGCACGAGGCACGTGGGGAGTGTAGGGAGGGAGGAGGTGTTCACGTGAACGGTTTGAACGGACATGCTCGTCGGCAGTGGGGGACTTCCTTCGCAGACACAGCTCTCGCTCTAAGAGAAAGACAAGAGGGGACTTCAGAGCAAACCAAGGGACACATTTCATGGCTTCAACACTCCTCTCCTTCGTTTCCTTGCACTTCATATCTCCTTTTTCATGGTAAGTGGTTCGGTGCTGGCTCTCAAGCGTTTCGGCGCACAGTACAGCCGTCCCCTTTCTAAACGCGACTCTCGGTGGCAGGCTTAACTCTACGGACCATCTCAATACGCCAGGACGGAAGGCGGGGGCGGGTATGCGAAGATGAGGCGCACAATCGCCTGTCCAGTTTGCCCTCTGAGACAGATGACGCCAAGATGGGAGAGAATTCCAGATGTAGTGCGCTCGTGCACACTTGATTTGTTCTGTTGATCTAAGGATCGGAAAAGGGTTCATTCGTAGCTCGGCGCAAGAGGTCAAAATTTGCTCGCGCAATACCTTCTCCTTTCAAGAGGTGTATAGCCGTTGTAATTTCCTCCGTAAACGCCCTGACAATGTCGGCGAAGCGTAACTCGAATCCAAACTACCGGGTCACCACAATTCATAAAGGAGCCCTCGACTTTGTCAAATATTCCCCAGCATCACACTTAGACATCTCCTATAGCGTGGACAGGGACACTGTAACGAAGCCGGCAGCCATTAAAACCAACGTTCTTAGCTTTCGGTGACCGTTGCTTATACTTTACTATGTATGCCTTATGGAGGCTCTTACCTTCTTATCCCCGTCTGTTCAATGTCGCGGAAAGTTGTTTTTTCACGCGAATTCCATGTACAGCCTTGGTCAAGTGTTCAGACCTCATGATGTGCTTGCATGCATACCGTATAATTCAGCACTAAATGCATACCCAAAAAGCAAAAAGGGTCTTATTAACCTCGTGTTTGGAGCACAATTCAACGCAACACAACGCAACACAACGCAGCAGAAAAGCGGCTTGAAATGTGACAACGAAGGTTCTCACATTTAACACCGCGGCTGTAGTGTTAAGCTTTTCCCGAGGAGAATTTTCGACAGTACGCAACCACGCGCGCCACAGCGGCAAGCGGCGCAAGCTCGCCGGCAAAGCAGAGAGAAATAGAGAGTACGTGCTCGCGCGCGCGCGCGCGTGTGTGTGCGTGTGTGTGTTTGTGTGCGCGCGCGCGTGTGTGTGCGTGTGTGTCCGTGTGTGTGTGTGTGTGTGTGTGTGTGTGTGTGTGTGTGGTGTGTGTGTGTGTGTGTGTGTGTGTGTGTGTGTGTGTGTGTGTGTGTGTGTGTGTGGTGTGCGTGTGCGTGCGTGCGTGTGTGTGTGTGTGTGTGTGTGTGTGCGTGCTTGCGTGCGTGTGTGTGTGTGTGTGTGTGTGTGTGTGCGTGTGCGTGTGTGTGTGTGTGTGTGTGTGTGTGTGTGTGTGTGTGTGTGTGTGTTACGGAAAGGTTCATCTCGCTTTCCTTCCCCCCATCACCTGCCCACCTGAAAATATACAATGCATACCTCTCCGACCGGTGCTTGTAATGCGCCGGGCGTGCTATAGGAGGAATGTCCGAAAAGGGCTCCAGTATTCGCAACCTTTCGTCTATCATGCGTACCAAACTCGGCACGGCACGGCATTTAGTGCACAGCCCGACAAGTTTCACGCCCTGTCATCCTATCGCCGCTGACACGCGGTTGTAGGCGCTCCCGTAGCATGCCACGCAACTGCGCGTCTGTCAGTCTCGCTTTCGGAACAATGCGGTCTTGCTGTTTGGTATTCATGGCTACGCGTTCGCGGGCAATACGTGCTTCAGCGGTGACATTCGAGAAGTATACGCCCCCTGAACGCGTGGCTTCGCACACTCTATGTCAATCCCTGGCCTTCTGCTACTTGTTTTTTTCTTTTCCCACACTCTGCTCTCCCGTGAGCTCGCCGCCTCGCTGCAATCAACACCCTCTCAATGCTAAGGCCTCTCCACCGGCCGCGTGACGTCACGCCAAGGGACCGTGCAGGCCCCGCGCTCCGCGATTTCAGCGCGCCGCGCCCGTCTGCACTATTCGGGTACTGCCGTACGTAGCTGCCTTATAAGTGATTCCTTCATTTTCATTTTTGTCGTTGCTGCAGAAAAGAAATTCGCTAGTTTGTGCGCGCCTTAGGCTATCATTTTATCTGCTTTATATATTTTTTTTATTGCAGAACACCTTATTGTCAAGAAAGTTCGAGCTGCTAATACAGTTTTTTATAATAAACAATTTAGCATACGGCCGCCAATTTCGCATTATTGGTCATTATAATAAAAAATTGATTAGTTAATTTCAATTAATCATCTAATTATTAGGTTCTATCACGTACATGATGTCTGCCGTGCGGTAAAATCCATCCGCACAGACCGCACATGCGTATATCTAGTTGTTAAAGTAGAAGTTCGTGAACATTGAAAAAAAAAACACCGTCTACTGCGCATTGTGTTAGTTTTATTCTGTATTGTGTTTTGCTTAAAGCTTTCACACACAGCAATAATGACACTCACAATAATGTTGCGCTGTTGAGTATTTGTACAGCTAATCTGACCCTTACAATAAAAAACGACGAGACACCAGCAATGAAGTGTGCGCAAAGCATTTTTATTGCTTGGGAATAAAACTTACTTCTTCTTAAGCGTTGCTGCTTTCCGGGCTGCGGCCTTCTGCTGCGCATTGTCTTGTATGGCATCATTTCTTAGTTTGCAAAAGTTGTTTAGAACAACGTTGGTTGCAACGCGTACTACCAAGCGCAGGAGAGTTTGTGCAGTGTGGCCATTTTCACATGTCTCAATGTCGTGTTCGTCCAGGAGGGAAATCGTCTGTGAAATCACGACACCACGTTGATTTCTACAGGAGAGAAAATCTTCCGCGGTTGCTCCAAAAGACAACTTCTCTGCAACTAGTTTAGTCATCAGTACCATGTGAACTGTGCATGGCTGGGGAAACTTCAGCCCTCCTCTCGACAGGTTAGCTATCATGGCAGTATTTTCCGCTTCGATCTCTCGATTTTCAATCACCAATGTGCTGAAGCAATCAGAACATGAAAGCTTCTTTAAAGCAGCATGAGCAGCGTATCCTGCAATGTAGACAATAGCATCCATGTCAGAGTGGGCGTGTGTAATATCGTCGTCGCTGACAGCCACAGAAAAGTTGCATGGGACAAGATCCTCACTTACGTCTTCAAACTCTGTTTCCTCGCGTGGAAATGTCAAAAGTTTTTGAAGACGAAGCTTCTTCTCACATTCGTAGAGCTGACGCACGGAAATGTGGTACTGTGATCCTGCCAGCTGGCGGTAACGGCCGAACCGGTCTTCTAGCGCATCCGTCTGAAATTTGCCCAGCAGTACGTACTTGAAGTGAAGTTCTTCTAAGCAGTAGCGCGAGAGTTCTACCAGAGAATAGCATGTCAGTCGCAAAGCACTGTGAGTCTCTTTCGTCAGCGAGCCACTGGTGATGTTTATTCTTGCCCAAGCGTCCAACCAGTCCACAACGCCGCTCAGGAAAGCTAACTGTGTGTCATCAACAGACCTTACAGGGTCTTGCATGCTGTCCCTTAGCCTCTGGCCTTTGCAAGGGGTCTTAACATTGACTATTTGCCACCATGTGAGGATAACGTCAATGAAAAGAGCAGTCGACTCAGCTTGAGGAATCTTGAACGCGGAACCATGTGTCCTGAGGGCATTTGAAACAAACTGATTAATGACGTCGAGAGCGAGCTTTACATTTTGCCGCTCCATTGAGGTTGGATTCACGGCTTTTGCGTTCAGTCTGTAAGCAGCCTTCACAAGCGACGTCTTCTCTGAAGAATAAAGCTGCCGCACAGCTGCGAAAGAAGCAGCTTTCATACGAGGAGGCCCTTCGGGCATTGCTCCACTCAAGTCCATTTCAGGGAAATAGAGGCATGTTCCAGGGTTTTTCTGGTTAATCCAATTGTTCCTAATGCACTTCAAGAGATGCACAGGATCGACCACGTAGAAAAGAGGGCGAGCGTTATCGGCTGGATGGGGATAGACAATGCTCACCTGAGGACTTGTAGCAAATAACGACATCATCTTGCGGTTCAGAGCATTGTTGTCCGTTATCACAGCGATAATTTTGAGCCCCATTTTCTCAACATTAATGATTATGTTCTTAGCATGCTCGTGCAAAATTTCTGCGCTCAGTTTGCTCACAGGTAATATGTGAATGACGTCCTTGTTTGCAGAAAGGAGTGATTGTACCATGAACACATGGGCTGTTGTTGCTGGTTCCGTTGAATGAACCGACGATCCTACTATTGTGCCCCCTTTGTAGTCGAAGTATGGTTTTATGTGGATCTCATCGATCATCAGGGTCACTGTCTTCTCGTGGTCTTTCATTGATTTGACTCGTTCTCGGATGTAGGAGAGACAGTGCGGTTGATTTTGCTCCACAAGAGGGTCAGCTTTGTAATTTGAGCAAACACGGCGCAGTGTGGAAGGATGGGGCAGAATGATTCTTGATGCAGCTCTTGTGAAGTGATATGCGTGAGGAGAAATTGAATTCAAAATACTGGCGAATACCAGCAGCTCTGCGCTATACACATGCTGTTTCGCGAGGAGAAGCTCTATCTGCTCAACCAGAAATTTCAGCAAAGAAGACTGTTCTTTCGTCGTATCACTGTCCTCAATGAGGTCTGCAAGCAGTGAACCGACAAACTGCAATACTTTAGTATGTTTCGACTCTTTCGTCACCTCAGGTATATTATGCAAGCCTATCTCGAGTTCTTCTAGCAGCAAGGACAGGCTGGAGGTGTCGCATACTTGAGCTGGCAGAATCCTGCCTGAAGGAAGCGACAGAAGCTTCACTCCATTCAAGAAAACAGAAAGTGACAGATCAGGGAGAACTACCAAGGCGCATTTCACATTAGGTGAAGGATCATTCTCGATGAGAAGGAACCTAACGCACTGCTCATCGACAGAAACGGTCCAGAATTTCGTGTTGCAGATTCCAGGCAACTTAGATTTGAACTCCTCGTAAGATGAAACTTTGTTTCTTTTCTGTTCAAGCTCATTAGACTGAAGTGACTTACTCATAGCCTCCTGCAAAGCAGCGTTTTCCCTTCTTGCTTTTTTCGTCTCTGGCGATTCACTCCGTCCAGGCGTTGAGGACAAGTATTTTGGGCAGTTTGGAAAAACAGAAGGCGCAGCATCAATCTTCAACTGTAGCCTGTCACGCTTCACCTCTATTATTTTCCCTGTCAGTTCATCTTGGTGTGACAACGTCGTAATGAAGTCGCCTGCGTGGAAGTGCAGTTCACACACCTGCACGAGAAAATGAAGCAAGGCCATTCGCCATGACTCTCCATTGCCTAAAACACTAAGTAAAAAGAGTCTGAATAGTGAACAGCTTTTACATATTTACACAGCTTTTACACAAGCCTTATGCACATCCACAGAACTAAATGCTTCCTGGACAATTCATACATAAGTGTAAGAAGTGATATCATTGCCTACAAAGACAGCATGCCTTTCCGGGAGCGACAGCTCACAACTAAGATAATTACCAGCGCCTATTAAGCAATATTTCAGAGTCTTACCCTCGAATGCTCTGTAGGTGTGAAATCCTTCCGTGGAATGGCTCGCAACCAGGCTTTTCTTCGTACTTCGTCTCTTGGGAAGCAATAAACACGTACTTTGGGACCATTCTGGTAGTTCCCGCGGCACCCGGGAACACAGCACCGGCCCATGTTTCACGAAGTTGCACTCGCTACACGGCAGGCAATCAGTTTCCCATTCGTGCGCTAGCACAGGTACGCACGCCACACAAGAAACGGCCACACGAAACAGACACAGCCGTGCGAGGAGCGAACGGAAATGCACCCAACGCCAGGCTGAAAGACTCAAGCAGCAGCTAGACGCTCACTGCAAGACTGCGTTCGTGTCTGTGCTTGCCCGGGCAAGCGCGAGCACATCGAGGGAGACAACCGAGCGGAGCGGAGCCGCGCTTGGTGAGCAGCCTGACCGGACACTTGGCGTGACGTAGCGCGTGTGGAAAGGAGGGCCTGGAGAGGCCTGAAGAAAGTATTTAGAGGGTGTTGCTGCAATGCAGGGCTTTTCAACAGGCCAGGGATCGCGCGCATCGTTGCGAACCACATCCGAAAATAACACCGACATGGAGAGCTAGGAAATGGCTGAAGGTGCGCTTATGACTTGAGGTAGCAGGGCCGCATGCAGGGCTCCCGTCTTTGTATATAGCCGAGACATTGAATCTAGCCTGCCCCCCCCCCCCCCTCGCTGTAACTTGATACTCATGGCCCTGCGTCGCTTTTAAGCCTGAGATGGTATACTGAGGAATCACTTATTAAGTATTAAAAAAGTATTCAATGATAACTCCAAGAAGAAACGCAAAGGGAGCCTGTCTTTTGCTGTAAAAGTAAAGGCTAGTAAAAGACAACTACCGGAGGATGAGTGACAGCAAAGAAATGAACACAAAATGCATTTTGCCCCATAAGTTGGGAACGCTGCTGGAAGCTTCTGTATTTTACAATTTTCGAAAATTCTTCAAAACTTTACAGAATGACTGCCAATCAGGGTTAAATACATGACTGCGATTAACAAAAATGTCTCGCATTAGTTCCTTTCAAGTCAAACAACCTCAGTGAAGTATGAGAACATATAGGTTGAAGCCATCCTCAGTGGAAACTGCGCACAAGAAATGACTAACTTCTAAGCACATGATTTTTCTTGCGTCATTACCCCTTCAGGCGCACGAACACTCCTACTTGTAACCTCTAATTTTTGGTGCAATTATTTATATTTAATGTAACCTGACGTAACAACAGCGTCAAAGTACGAAACACTTAAATCCTTAATTGTGACAATGAAGGCACCAATATATTTACATTGAGCTGTTATTGGTGAAACTATCCCCAAAGCAGAAAATAATTAATATAATTATGTCACAGCAAAGTTGCACTTTGGTATTTAAAAAAAATGTAAAGCAGATTCCTCCCGGTGATCAGACACAGGTAAGCATCACAATATTGAAAGCGTTCACGCGACCTTAAATTCCACCCGGGAAGACTTCGAGCGTCGTTTTTTTGATGCAGTACTAGTTCCATTTTTTTTTTTTTGACGCGATCGTTAAAGCCCCCGTTAAGCAGGAAATTCTACATCGCCGTTGTCGGCGCTGTGAGCGGAAGATCACAAGCAACACTCTGGCAGGTGGTCCCCAGAGAGCAACTTAGGAGGCAGGTGACCTAGGTCACGTGACCTTGCGGCGTCCTCACAACTTGGCCACCAGACAGTCAGCAAACTGCCCACCGCGCCAGGTGACATGTAAATCAATGACTGATCGCTCGGGAAGAACAACCTGCGTTAGATAAGGCTCGCCGCTGGGAGCACCTGCCATCGCAGGGCTGTGGAGCACCGCTTAACCGCTGCACCACTGCGCCAGGAGGGGACTACCAGGCATCTATGAAGGCAAAGCAGAGAGTGACCTTCTGCATGCATGGGAATTAACCCATTACACTATCGCGTCGTACCCTTAAGGTCCAAAATAGTTTTTTGTGCGCCTACAATTTGATGTAGACATGTGTAAGAGGGTTATTGCGGCTTTTGAGTGGGGGAAGGGTAGAGGTGTGGACGAAATAATGCGGAGCGCGTAAAGGTGTTTGCACTTTTGTCACGCATTCCTTAGAGCAGCTCTAGTGGTTTATATGCTTATTCGCAAGCGCACCAGCGACATTTTCAAGCGCATGTATTAATATCTTCTAACTTGAGTATGATCGCCGAAGAGTGGTCCGTACTATTGTGGCCATGGGTGTACATAATTTAATGTATGCAATTTTAAACGTGGGATTCTTACATAAGAGCACCGTTCGCACCGTAAAACTCAGCAAGATTGTTCATTTCCATGAAGACGAGACCCATTCATCACGACATTGTATTTCTCTTGCTTTTCTGGAGGGCTATTCATTTATTTCTAATGCATGGTCGGAATTTATTGTTTTTTTAGCGAAGTATGCCACAAGACACTGATTTAAAAAAATGGAAAGGGGATGTAGAAGAAAAAAATGGAAGTGGATGTAGAAGAAAAAATAATGAGTGAAGAGCAGTTTTGTTCAGATAGCAGCAAAGTCTGCCGATATAACTATTGCTCATGGTCCACTTTTCAAGTCGAATTCACGATTCCAGCGTAGGGCCTCCATTATGAGGAAGCGTGTTGTGTCGCACACAACCCATGTCCAGCGAGGCGCCACAGTAATGGCACTTGCCAGTTGTTGGCATCTGTTTGTCACGACAGTCAGACTATCGTAATATCCCGAGTCATTGCCCCCCCTCCCCCCCCCCCTCCCCGCCACCTGGAATTCTTAGAAAAAGTGGGGTGGCCCATGTCTCGGGCACCAAACAAAAATTGGAAAAAGCTAAATAATATGCATTTTTTTGTTTCCATCTGTGCGGCTTCACAAGCGATACACTCAACTTTTAGCACAGATGTTATTTTGCTCGCAAGGCTAATGAAACAGTGTTTTATTCTGCGCGAAATCTACCGCTTGCATCGCGCGAGGGCAGCTCCGGAGGAGCACAATTCGAAGTCGTGGCTACAATCAGCATGTGCCCAGAACCGAACGCAGTACGAAAAAAAGCACAAAGGAAAAATGTCAACTGATAATTACAAAGATAAACAGAATGAGTAACCGGTCACAAGCCGAAGGAGAATGACATCCGAGTGGCAAGCTAGCAAAGTGACAACCGCGCTGAGGCGCTTCAAAGCGAACGCAGAACAAAAGATTCCGGTGCCATTCGATGGCCTCGATTTTCTTCTTGGCAGCGTAGCTGTTTATCAGGGCGTATAGAAAGGCAGCAACACCACTGCCGCCAACGGAGACAGTAGGAATAAGGACCGCGAAACTGCAGCTTGAATAGACCCCTTTTGGAAGAAAGCGCAGCCTGTTGCACGCAAGTGCTACTATGTGAGGAGAAGTAGGGGTCAAATGAAAATTAAAATTGTTTTTTTTTGGAAAGGAAATGGCGCAGTATCTGTCTCACATATCGGCGGACACCTGAACCGCGCCGTAAGGGGAGGGATAAATCAGGGAGTGAGAGAAGAAAAGAAGAAAGAGATAATGCGTAGTGGAAGGTTGCGGGACCTAAGGATCTTTAATGTGCACTGACATCGCATAGCACACGGTCGCCTTGGCGTTTCGTCTCCATCGATACGCAGCCGCCGCTGTCAGGTTCGTACGCGCGAACTCCGGATCAGTAGCCGAGCGCCCTAACAACTGAGCCACCGCGGCGAGGCCCAATCCTGGGATCAAGAAAGTATACGGTACCACTACCTGCGGCGCGGTGAATCCCCCGATGACGAAGGCGTTATACAAACTGTTGAATTGTTTGGCTTTCCCGTCACCAGAGTGTGTACGCAACTCAGCGTGAAGCTGAGCGCGCCGTCAAGAGAAACATAATCTGCAACCTTATGTCTATCCGAAACAAGGACTCAGCTTTGCACTTACATCCAAGTACAGTGTGGCCGGAAGGATGTATTTAGCAGAGCTGCCGGACGGAAATAGGTCGATTACGTGCATGGTGGCCACGTCGATCAGTATCACATCCCGGGACGAGCACGGGGCCACCAGAAGCACGAAGGCGGTGAGGTGCAGGGCGACACTGAGAGTCTCAAGCTCTCGAAACTTCATCTGGAGCACCGCCACTGCGATCGATGAGCACACGCCTCCGGCAGCTTCGCTCACCCATGGGCCTAGGGACGCCTCCTGAGCACGGTTGAAAGATTCACATCGAAAATGAATTTTAAGGCGAACGCCGTTACTGGCTCATACTGTCGTCCGTTCGCAGAGGGTATCACACGTTATATTCGGGAACTGAACAAGACAGCAGAAAAAGAATATTTGCTTCAGGTAGATGAGGAAAAAATGAACCCAGAACTATATTTGATGACTGTAGAGTAATTAATTATTTATAGCTAAATAGGTCGAAATCGCGTCGAAATAGCGTGGACTTCGATATAGCCACTGAAAGGGTGTGACGTCACATCTACTAGAAGTCATCACGGCACACTGAAAATTGTCACAGAATGTTCGGAAAAACATCGGATTTGGGTCAAATTAGATAGAAAATTGTGTAATTAAACGTAATGAATACTTAACATCACCGAAAGACATATAATTTGGGTATCGATATAGCCACGGGAACGGTGTGACGTCACATTCACTGGAAGTCGTCACGCAAGCGAAAACTTTCACAGAATGGTCGGCTTTCGCCTCTCAACACTTTAGAAGCCAACGACACTATAAAATTCGGCTGAGGGCCACTGCCGCCTGTTAAGGTTTTATCTGAAAGGTAATGCCCCAGACGTTTTGCTGCCCTCACGCATATGAGACGTCCGAGCTCGAGTAAGCATGATTTGGCGATGTAGAAATATATTTTTAAACATTTTCAGCACAAGTGGCGAACACTCGATTCAGGGAACCATTTTCTACCTTTTTTCCGAGTACTTCAAACCGTACCTTTATGAGGGAGCAGAAGAGAGAGAAGTGGACAAGCCAGGCGTTGCCTCAGTTCACTCTGTTCTACTTAAAACAGAACTACACACTGGTAATATATAACCTGATTTTTCTCCGTCGCCTGCGTGCTGTGCGACAATTTTGTTGTTGTTCACTGCTCGCATCTTGCTTGTGGTTAGAGTGACAGTATGCATGATACATTAACTACAGCTTTTTGGGTCTCTGTGCTGATAATAATATCGTATTTTTGGTTGCAGAATGGGCCGAAAAAAGCAATGAAGACAGGAAAAAGGATTTGGAATGTGTGAACTGCCACATCATCCAGTTTGAACAAATTTTAAGTGCAGACTTTTCTTAGGATATTTGGAAATAAAAGTCTTGGTGTTCGATCTTTTCTGTTACCTCAATTCTTGCCGCCTGGATAAAAGGAGTTAGGCAGTAAGCCTCAACCGCCAGGGAGTCTTCCAGGCTTCTTTGTTGCAGCGAACAGGTGGGGAGCGTGCCGTTGGAGTACCGGCACTGGCCAGATGTCAGGCTGCTGCAACTTGTCATGGGCTGAAAAAATGTCGATGATGAAACACAAGGCTTGGTTAACCGACGTAGGTGGCTCTGTCTCCAATTAATGCGAAAGCATTTCTTGTCTCAATGGTGGCGCGTACAGGGTCTGTAATCAGAGTGTGTCTGCACGAAAATGGGCATTCGAAAAAAAGGAATTGGACGGCATTGTGGTTCGAACCCAGGACATCTACGGGCCAGGCGGTCACGTAACGCATACGCCACGAACGGCCGTTGGTATAGGGGGTGTAAGAGCGGCACGAAGTGAAGGGGTTGGGATGTGTACGACGGTAAAGTGTGTTCGGGATGTGTTCTGATGTTATACAACGATTACTTGCAAAAAAAAGTTGACGTCATCTAAGGTTCACGTGATAAGTGTCACGTGAGAATGATTACTTGTAAATAAGTTGCTGAGGCACAAACGGCAAATGCTTTCGCATTTCTTTAATGCAGCAGACTCTGCAATTTTTTTGAAATATTCCCACAGGGCAAGTAAAGGCACTTGTCGGACCCACGTTGGAATGAGTCGTTTTTTAGTTGAACCACACAAGTCAGCTCACCGAGACTAAACCGGCCACGACAAACAACTACTTCAGAGCTGACGAGTAATACAGAATACAAGCTTTAAATCTCAGGTGGCTTAGCCAACTACCTGTCCCAATAGAAAACACAGTGACCCATTTTAAATTTGTTATGCGTACAATTTTCTTAGAAGAAGCTTTTGAACCAAACAAAATAACACACGCAAGCGTCGGGACACTCAAATGCCAACACTACAGTGTACTAGAATACTTTGTAGTACACTGTACTTGTACCTAAATAAATGAGGCGAAAAAGAAAAGCAGGCACTCATTCTCGAGCTTTGTTTGCTGACAAGTTTGCTTCACATTGGTCAGCATGTATATCACAGTATCCAGGGTTGCTTTGTTAGAGTTTGAGTGGACATTAGGGTAGCTACTGTGCTGATGCTTTTAGAACCCGACGCAAAATAAAATTTGGGCTCCCTCATGCACAAATTCGGCTATCCTTTGTGCCAATGGCGGGGGAGGAAGCAGTCCTTTGTAAACTTTTTACACGTTCAACAAAATCTTACCGATCAAAATTAACCAGGGAATCTCACTTCAGCACATCTTTTAGAGCAAGCATACGCAGCACTTAAAACCGTGTATGAGCTAAACCTATTGCTAAAAAAACTATCACTGTAGTCGCACGCCAAGTCCACCTTGATTCAAAATGTTTTCAAAATGGCTTACATTTGAGCCCTGTTTTGAGAAGCTTATGGTACCCCTGAATGTCTAATTCTGTGTAGGGTTGTCAAGAGGACCCTCCTCAACCGCTTCCTGGATCGTTTCGACATTAGGGATGCCGTAAGTCTCCAGAATACTCGTCAGACCCGAGCGAAAGTTCGGCCTATCAGCGTTAATCTAAATACATAGCTCAAGTCTTGGTGGCATTGTTAATAAACGCACAAAATCTGGAAGTCGCCGGTCCCACGGCGCTCTCCTTATGAGAACAACATGTTATGTATATATTTAGTTAAATGCAAGCACGACAAAATGAGTGTTTAGATCAGAATTACGAGACTTGTTATGAAAAAAGCACGCGCTATAAGAGATCTGTTTGGGCACTGAGGGCCGAAATCTGGCTTAGACAAATCCACAAACTTTGGACGGTACTCAAGCGCCCCTGTCGATTCAAACTTTTCGGAAATGATGCACAGAAGCCCAGGCAATTCTTTCTGACTTCCAATGGAAGTTACCCTGCAAGAGTAATGCGTTTTTTTTAAGAACTCCGTAAAAGACAAGTCTGCGTTATAATTCACAAGTATTCTGACGAGGATAATAGGGCTGAGAAAGCAAATCATGTTGCACATAGACTTTAGGCCAAGGCAGTACCGGTTGTGACCAAAGAAAAAGGAAAGCCCAGTTTCAGCTGCGCTGGCTGTGACACGCCCCCCCCCCCCCCCCCCCCCCCCCCCCCGTGGTGGTGGATGACAGCAATGCCTTCCGGACAACTTAAGTGGGCGCAGATGGTCGCTATACTTGGAAGTTGGGCCGCAGAAAACCCTGTCGTACATGGCCACCACCGTGAATGTCGCGTAGCTGAGCAACTTGTAAATGATGATCACGGGCAGCAGGCACGTCACTAAAACCACGAGTACGAGGAACAACATGTCTAAACACCTACTAGGGCAGCACCGAAAGTTGTAAGCAGCCTTGGCCGGCCGGTCGGCTGGGATGGAGACTTCTTTCTTCTTCACTCGGAGAGGACACACGACCACTAGGCGCACAGACCGATCGCTGTTTCGCCGCCATTGATGGGGTAAGTTCTTGATGCACACGGGGACCAGTTTCGAGCGAAATGCGATAACAACAGAAACAAAAAAATGAGGTGAAATAAAAAATGGTTTTTGCGGAAGAAAATGGCGCAGTATCTGTCTCACATATCGGCAGACAACTGAACCGCGCCGTAAGGGAAGAGATAAAGGAGGGTCTGAGAGAAGAAAGGAATAAAGAGATCACGCGTAGTGGAAGGCTCCGGGATAATTTCGAACACCTGGGGATCTTTAATGTGCACTGACATCTCACAGCACACGGGCGCTCAGCGTTTCGCCTCCGTCGATACGCCGCCGCCGCGGTCGGGTTCGTAACAGGGAACTCCGGATCAGTAGCCGAGCGCCCTAACAACTGAGGCACCGCGGCGCGGCCGATCCTGGGATCAACAAAGTATACGGTACCATCAGCTACGCCGCGATGAAGACTCCGATGACGAAGGCGTTATGCAAAGTGTTGAAATGTTTGGCTTTCCCGTCACCAGAGTCTGTACGCACTCAGCGTGAAGCTGAGCGCGCCGTCAAGAGAAAAAGAATCTGCAACCTTATGTCTATCCTAAACAAGGACTCAGCTTTGCTCTTACATGAAAGTGCAGCGTGGCCAGAAGGGGGTATTTAGCAGTGCTGCCGGACGGAAATAGGTCGATGACGTGAATGGTGGCCACGTCGATCAGTATCGCATCCAGGGACGAGCGCGGGTCCACCAGAAGCACGAAGGCGGTGAGGTGCAGGGCGACACTGAGGGTCTCAAGCTCTCGAAACTTCATCTGGAGCACCGCCACTGCGATCAATGAGCACACGCCTCCGGCAGCTTCGCTCACCCATGGGCCCAGGGACGCCTCCTGAGCACGGTTGATAGATTCACATCGACAATAAATTTTAAGGCGAACGCCGTTACTGGCTCATACTGTCGTCCGTTCGCAGAGGTTATCACACGTTCAATTCGGGAACTGAACAAGTTAGCAGAAAAAGAATATTTGCTTCAAGTAGAGGAGGAAAAAATGAACCTATAACTATACTTGATGACTGTAGAGTAATTATTTAATTATAGCTAAATATGTCCAAATTGCGTCGAAATAGCGTGGACGTCGATATAGCCACTGAAAGGGTGTGACGTCACACCTACTAGAAGTCGTCACGGCACACTGAAAATTGTCACAGAATGTTCGGAAAAACACCGGATTTGGGTCAAATTAGATAGAAAAATGTGTACTTCAATGTATTGAATACTTAACATCCCCAAAAGACATATAATTTGGGTATCGATAAAGCCACGGGAACGGTGTGACATCACATTCACTGGAAGTCGTCACGCAAGCGAAAACTTTCACAGAATGGTCGGCTTTCGCCTCTCAACACTTTAGAAGCCAACGACACTATAAAATGCAGCTGAGAGCCACTGCCGCCAGTTCGTTTTATCTGAAAGGTAATGCCCCAGACATTTTGCTGCCCTCACGCATATGAGACGTCCGAGCTCGAGTAAGCATAATTTGGCGATGTAGAAATATATTTTTAAACATTTTCAGCACCAGTGGCGAACACTCGATTCAGGGAACCATTTTCTACCTTTTTTCCGAGTACTTAAAACCGTACCTTCTAGAGGGAGCAGAAGAGAGAGAAGTGAACAAGCCCGGCGTTGCCTCAGTTCACTCTGTTCTACTTAAAACAGAACTACACACTGGTAATATATAACCTGATTTTTCTCCGTCGCCTGCGTGCTGTGCGACAATTTTTTTGTTGTTCACTGCTCGCATCTTGCTTGTGGTTAGACTGACAGTATGCATGATACATTAACTACAGCTTTTTGGGTCTCTGTGCTGATAATAATATCGTATTTTTGGTTGCAGAATGGGCCGAAAAAAGCAATGAAGACAGGAAAAAGGATTTGGAATGTGTGAACTGCCACATCATCCAGTTTGAACAAATTTTAAGTGCAGACTTTTCTTAGGATATTTGGAAATAAAAGTCTTGGTGTTCGATCTTTTCTGTTACCTCAATTCTTGCCGCCTGGATAAAAGGAGTTAGGCAGTAAGCCGCAACCGCCAGGGAGTCTTCCAGGCTTCTTTGTTGCAGCGAACAGGTGGGGAGCGTGCCGTTGAAGTACCGGCACTGGCCAGATGTCAGGCTGCTGCAACTTGTCATGGACTGAAAAAATGTCGATGATGAAACACAAGGCTTCGTTAACCGACGTAGGCGGCTCTGTCTCCTATTAATGCGAAAGCCTTTCTTGTCTCAATAGTGGCGCGTACAGGGCCTGTAATCAGAGCGTGTAAGCACGAAGATGATCATTCGAAAATGAATTGGACGCCATTGTGGTTCGAACCCAGGACGTCTACGGACCAGGAGGTCACGCAACGCATACGCCACGAAAGGTCGTTGGTACAGGGGTGTAAGAGCGGCATGAAGTCAACGCGTTTGGATTTGTACGACGGTGAAGTGTATTCGGCATTAGTTCTGATGTTATACAACGATTACTTGCAAAAAAAAAGTTGACGTCATCTAAGGGTCACGTGATAAGTGTCGCATGACAATGATTACTTGTAAATAAGTTGCTGAGGCACAAACGGCAAATGCTTTCGCATTTCTTCAGTGCAGCAGACTCTACAATTTTTTTGTGATATTCCCACAGGGCAAGTAAAGGCATTTGTCGGACCCACGTTGGAATGAGTCGTCTTTTAGTTGACCCACACAAGTCAGCTCACCGAGACTAAACCGGCCTCGACAAACAACTACTTCAGCGCTGATGAGTAATAGAGAATACAAGCTTTAAATCTCAGGTGGCTTACCAACTACCTGTCCCAATAGAAAGCACAGTGACCCATTTGAAAATTGTTATGCGTTCAATTCTCTTAGATGAAGCTTTTGAACCAAACATAATAACACACGCAAGCGTCGGGACATTCAAATTCCAACACTATAGTGTACTAGAATAGTTTGTAGTACACTGTACTTGTACCTAAATAAACGAGGCGAAATGGAAAGCAGGCATTCATTCTCGAGCTTTGTTTGCTGACTAGTTTCCTTCACATTGGTCAGCGTGTATTGCATAGTAT